>APFE031034547.1:0-45100 GCA_000404065.3 Pinus taeda
TGTATATTAATGATTGAGAACATGTAACATTACAATAGTCAATACTTCTCACAAGTATCCAGCACTATCTCCACCTGTTACACACAATACAGCTCAGATTTGAACTCCAAATCTATTCCACTGCTTACCTGCCTCCACTACTCAATACCTGCTCAAGAATGGATGAGAATGGTTGAACCAAACTCATATTTACCTCAAAAGAATCACTCACACTGGGAATCATGTGAGCAGAGGCTATAATCACTTGGTATTGGCCAATTCTCATTGGCATAACTCGATCTCATTGATTGTGAAAATCCTCATGCACAACTATAGTCACAACTGATAGCAATCTGTTCCTCTAACACCTGCCCCTGCTAAACTGAACATGCACTAACATGCAACTGAGTTAACTGATGTATTCTTTAGTTTCATTATGAGTTAATAATTAGTTTAACAACTCATCATTATTCTATTTGCAGTTAGACTAATTACAACTAGTTTAACCAAGTCAAATTGAACACAACTCCATCAACTCCACAATCAACTCCACCAAACTCAGCTGATTGAGTTCTAACTAAAGTCATGCATGCAACAACTCAACTAACCCACAAAGAAAATGTATTTCCTTTTGACAGCTGCATGTGCCACATCTGTAGCTCATACTGAAGTGCTCCAAGAGAATAAGATAAAGTTTATAGTCTAAATATTATTATAAGACAATAATATTTGACTTTTCTATTTTTCACAGCCAGTCTAAAAATAGACTTTGATCACTCCTGCTGTGATCACTCCTGCTATGATCATCCCTACTGCGGTCACTCCTGCTGTGATCATCCCTGCTGTGATCCAAAAATAGAACTTGCGCCATAATTTGCCTGCGGGCCCACTTAGTGAAGGCGACTCTTTTCACTAAGCTCCATCATCTTGTTGCAATCTCAACAAGCCTTGGTTTTTTCATTCCATCGTCACCATTTGCTTGGTCAATCATATGCTTTCACTTGGTTTTTACCCTTTCCTAATGGGTCACTATGATGAGAGGGCTTATTATTCAGCCTCTTGACCTTTGCGTGTTTTGAGCAATTCCATCATGACCGGAAATAGTTGTTACCCTTTATACCACTCGTTCTTCTAGGAGGAGTCCTCTTTTACCTCTTTTCAGACCCCCAAAATATGAAAAGATTTTCGAGCACTTGTCTTTTCAAACTTGTTAAAGTAAATTAAAATACATCTACACAGTATAAGTTTAACCCTTTTCTAGACTGAGATAGACTATCTATGAAAAAGGAATGCCTTAGTTGAACATGGCTAAGAGGTTCTCTTGAGTATTGTTTTCTACCTTTTTAGACTTGAGAGACTATCTACGAAAATGTACATATGGAGTTTTCTTTTTCGCCTCTTTTCCAAACTCTCCAAACATGAAAATATGTCGAGTTTTACCTCCATTGGACCCATTAAAACATCAAACAGTGATGGAATTATTGAACATGACAAGGCCGAACCACTCCTTCTTAGGTTTGTTAAGTATACTCTGAAGGATTCATCCGAAGGATTAATTTGCAGATCAAGAATATGTTATCCTCCTGAAGCTTGTTAAAAAATAAAGAGGTATTGAGCAGTATGGTTGGGGAAATTGGGAAAACAAGGTATTCCATTTGCTAATGGAAGTGAGTCACTCTTGAACATGACACTCTTCCACTTCATCTTTGTGGCTATTGGGTTGGTTAATCTACTTGTCTTTTGGTTATCATACCATTTCCAGGGCCTCCATTTTGGTTTTGGGTCAATGTTGCCAACTCCATTTAGTTTCGCCGCTATGTTCAAGAGAATTAATTTAGTTGATATCCGTTGCAATAATCTTAATTCTTCACTCCATGTTTTCCTTTCCTAATTGAATTTTGTATCAGTATCATTTTTTCTCAATCATGATATAAATTTCGTGTCATTGATGGGAGATACATCAAGGCCCTCCTATGACATATCGATTCTTATCGACATCCGCACATTATCCAGGAAGTTGACTTAGAAACACCCATTGGTACCTTGGTACTTGCATACATCAATTGAAAGTTTCCTCACTCTCGACGATAGGTTTACATCAATTTCTTTCGACCGAAAGACTTTGTGTGGTGAACATCAACTCATTTACTCACACCATACAAATTGTACTATAGTACCTTGAGAACCATTAACATCATCGGCGGTTTCTCTCACATATGTTAATGGCTTACATCATTGGTCGATAATTAGATGGTGTCTACCATGTTCGACCCCAACTTAGTGATTCACATGGTTAGACTCATAGGTTGGTTGGTCATGTGAAGGAGATAGAAGACCTCGGATCTAGATTTCATCCATATGGGATGTGCTTTTAGGATTATACATAGATAACAATGTATAATGGTCATGATCATACAGACAATCATCCAGTCATAGATCCACCACTTGTCATATGTGGACGCATCTTTTGATCATTGTACATGTTATGTTAGCTTATGTGATAAGTATGGATATGCCTCCATCTACAACAAATATGTCATAATGAAAATGTATTGTAACAAATGAATCTCATCGACTGTTCTTGATCCTAACTTGTCACAAGGTAAAGCACTTCAATCGTCAATCATCATTTCTGACTTTGTTCTTTAGGGGGCAATCTGTTATAGGCCATTTGTCATATCCAATAAAAAGGCCTCCTAATGGGATCACTCAACATCATATTCCCTCTTGTAACCATCTTGCAAAAAGCCCTAAGCATTCCTTTTTCATTCCCGAGAGTTTCTTCTCTTGACTGTTGAGTTTCCAAGATTTTAAGGACCAATGCACCATGCATAACTGACCAACTACATTGCAGTGTAGTCTCTCCTTCTGTCAGGGTGTTGTGCAGTGCACCCTGCATAACTGTAGGGGTGCGTTGATTCTAGAAATTCGAGAAAAAATAAAAAATTTTCAAGGCTTCCTCTTCCAAAAGCTTCCAGAGGTTGTTTCAACCATTTACCTTGGATAAAATTTGAATCTTATCTGATTCCACCCTTGAGAAATCACCATCTTATCCCTTGAGTTCATTCTCCCATCACTTTTGGATCTCAAGCCTATATTGGTAAATGGATAAGAATTCATGAACTACCTCTCCTTCCTATATATTTAACTCATTCCATAAGCACCAAGTTAGTTTTTGGTTGGCTTTTGGAGAGTGATTTTACCCTTATTTTGTTGTGGTGAGAGGTTACATTTCATGCATTTAGGGTGATTGGAGGTGCATGTTGTGACAAGGAAAGGACAAGTCAGCCTTGGAGGATCTCTTCTACAAGATTAACACCTATTTATGGTTGTAAACTCCTTCCATTTATGTTATTACAAAGAATTCTCTGTTTTCATCTATGTGATGTTTTTTTTCATATATTTCAATACCATTTTAGTATGTTGAATAGAGTATGTAGATGATACTACATAAGTATCATAGTTTCTTAGCTTGTGTCATCTGATTGTGTAGGTTCTAATTTTGGCAATCAGAGCTGGAATTGGAGCATTCAAGCTAAAGAAGGAGCAAAGCCCATGACAGATTCCAGGTAGGCTTCATACTGTCATCTATTTACTTTAAGGAAAGTATTGTTTTCATTTTTTCTTTGTTTTTCTAGGTTAGCCACCAAACCTATGGAGATACTTTTGTCCAAATTGTAAATCTTGTATAACATACACATAAGAATTTAGAAGAGCTTTAATCTTGGGTGTTTGTTTCTATTCACAAGACACTCTCCTTAAATACATAGGTGGATTACATAGTTATTTGAGACATATTATACTTATGTTAGATGAAGTATGTGTTCAGGTAACTCATTTAGAATCAAGAGACAAGAATGTTCCTCAAGAGACTAGCATGGAGTTATCAAAATCCAAAGACAAAGGAGAGGGAAAGTTTACAGGAAAAGGAAAAAATAATGCTAAAGTCAAGAAAGATGGAGAGAAACTTACCTATAAACATTGTTCAAAAGAAGGACATGATGAACACTATTGTTGGAAACTACCTCTAGAAATGAGACCAAATAAGTTCAATAACAAGGGGAAACAAAAGACTGTTGCAACAACTCACCAAGATCTAGGATCTGATTCAGGTGATGAAACTAAAATCGTAGCCATGAGAATGAATAGTAAAGCTTCTACTGCAAGTAATAATTCTTCTAGTAAACCTATTGAGTCTCAAAATGATAAAGAAATAATTGATCCTTTTCCATATCAAGGTCATTACAAAACATACCAAAGTTGATACCTTGTTTGATAGTGGATTCCAAATCAATCTGATTTTTAAAGCTATTATCAAGAAACTAAACTTAGAAATTAAACCTCATACTAAACCTTATCCTTTGGGTTGGGTATATCATGATGCCAAATTGCAAGTGACAAGAAAATGTAAACTCAAATTTTCATCACTACAAACTTTTTTGATGAGGTAGAGCTTAATGTTGTACCACTTGAAATATGTAGAATTTTTTAAGGAGTCCATATTTGTATGACCAGAAAGCCATATTCTATCGTCATGAGAAAAAATATCATATTTTCAAATATGGAGTTGAGTATATTGTTAGAGCACATTGTAAGAAGGTGAACTTATCTCTTGTAAGTGCTAATCAGATGAAAACGCTTGTAAATGCTGGTAAGGATTTTGTATTGTTGATAATTAAAGCTAAAGATACAGTTGAATATGAAGCTTTCAAAGGATGCGATTCTAAACTCGAGAATTATTTTGTTGAAGTTGTAAACACTTATGACAAGATGTTTCAGGAAATTGAAGGGTTGCCTCCTCATGAGATTCATTTGCAGTAGGATGCACCACTTCCAAACATTGGCATGTATAGAATGTCAGCTTTGGAGAATGCAGAAATCAAGAAGCAAATTAAAGAGATGCTTGACATAGGGGTCATCAAGCCTATCACATCTCCTTGTGGGTCTCCTATTGTCTTGGTTCCAAAGAAGGATGGTACATGTTGCATGTGTGTGGATTTTAGAGCTTTGAACAAAATCACGATAAAGAATTGTTATCATCTTCCTCAGATTGATGATTTGCTAGATCAATTAAAGGATGTTGTTAATTTCATTAAGTTATATTTGAGAAGTGGTTATCAATAAATAAGAATTGTTGAATATGATATTTGGAAAACTAGTTTCAAGACAAAGCAAGGTTTGTTTGGATGGTTAGTTATGTCTTTTGGGGTTTCGAATGCACCTACAACATTCATGAGAGTTATGAATGATGTGTTGAGACCATTCCTTGAGGATTTTGTCTTAGTTTAATTAGATGATATTCTAATTTTTAGTAGGACTCATGAAGAGCATGTCAAACAGGTTTTGGATGTCTTGAAGAAAGGGAAATTGCATTTGAAGATGTCTAAGTGTGAATTTGGGAAAACTTCTCTGGTTAATTTGTTTCATATTGTAGGAGGGTATAACAGCCCCGGGTTAAAATTCCATGTAATAAAGTTAATAAAGGAAAAATAAGACCAAGGTCATGGAACACATATTGCAAGCTGAATGCTGGGAAAGACATCCTAGTGGGTGTCACCTTCGGTTTATTATGACTAAGGAAATTGGCAAAGGAATTGGAAAAATCAAAGAGACATTAAATTGCATTTTATTTATGGAAATAAAGGAAATTAGGAGAAAAGGGAGATGAAAGGTCACACATTTTCCTTAGGAGGAAATTGAAGCAAAAATAGAGGGAAATGAAGAAAATGGAGACCTCAATGATAAAAAGGCTTATGAGGATCAGGTCATAGCTTTTGTTAGTTTTAGCTTGGAGCTCTCTCTCTCGCATACTCTTTGACACTTATAGTTTTCTTGGATCACTCTTGGAGGAGTGTGGCATACTTGGGATTTGGAGCAAGAAGGCAAAGGAAAAGTAAGAAAGCATAAGAGGACAGCGGGATCAACAACTACAGTGGGTTTTCCTTGCAGGTACCAAGTTGCAGGTATAATTTCCTTGCTATTTTTAGCATGCATGGCACATGCATGTGGTTTTATGGTTATGATTTGTCATTAGCATGGAGGATTTCCTATGTTGACAGTGATTTTTCCTAGCCTTGCCATTTTATGGATAGTCATGGTGTTGTGGATTTTATCTTTGTTTTCTAGTTGGTGCTCATGTTCCTTATGGTTATGGGTTGAGTTAGTAGTTCCTGGAGACTTGGTTGGAAAAATGCTCTGGAATTTTTGTAACAATTTGGATTGAGTTATTAGTCCTGGAAGCCTTGGTTGGAAAAACGCTCTGGAGCCCTTGGTGGGTTGAGTTACTAGTCCTAGAGCCTTGGTTGGACAAACGATCTGGAAGCTCGACGGCAGTTGTGGGTTGAGCTACTAGTCCTGGAGCTAGGTTGGAATAAATGCTCTGGAGCTCAGCATAGCTTGGGCAAAGACTGATCTAGTGATGGTTAGTGATGTCCGACCATGAGGTGGAATCACTAGATGAGGGTTGAGGTTGTATGGCCTCTCGAAGCCCTGATTTGGTTTTGGTTTATTTGTTTCATGGCATCTAACATTCATTCTTGTAATATGGTGCAGGGGTGATTAGATGAAAGAGAGCTTTGTTTCAGCCCAATCTATGGTTGGGTGGTACGTGGATGTCCCTGACTTGTTTGGATTTTGTATATGTTAATATGAGATATTTTCCTCTTTTATTTGATAGGTAAGTGTACTTGTTATTATGTGGTTTAGTAGTTGTTTATTTGCAGTAGGATGAAAGCTTTATGTGGGAATCATACCCTAAATTGTTCCAAGGGAAATAATAAACACTGAGGACAATGTTTCACTTAGGGGGGAGATGTAACACCCCACGGTCATGTAAATAATTGTTCTTTACTTTTTTCTGTGCAAGACTTGGTAATTTTGGATTAGGTAAAGGTTACTAAAATAACCTTGAATATAAAAGTTTATTTATTTATTTTTATCTTATTTTAAAAGTTATGCTAATTCTAAGAACATTACGGGATAAGACCCCAAAAGAGGAAATATTCAGTTTACAAGTAGTTAGATATTTAATTTCTCTTCCTTCAAAGATAAAAAAAAAACATCTTAGTTGGAAAAAGTCATGAGTGGCTAGAGAGAGGTAAGTGGGAGGCAAAAAAGTAAAATAAAAACCTTCAATGAGACGTTGTTAAGGTGAGCAAGTAAACTTTGAAGGGTTTTCTTGACCTAGTCACAAACCAGTGGAAGCCATGTAATAAAATTATGGACTGGAGTAGAGGTCTAGAGGTCCCAGAATAACTATTGTCTTGAACTTCTCTAGAAACTAAAGAAGCTCCAAGGGATACTTGGACGTAATCGCCAGTCTCACAAGTTGGGTGGAAAAGGAGTCCTTTCCTAGTACCATTTCTTTGATTGATATATCTAAGATATATAAGTATTGTTAATTGATCCAAAGTTGTTACGGTTGTTCAAATGTTTTTGTTTTTTGGAAAGTTGGAAAAGAAGTTTATTTTTCTTTTGAAATGTGGAAAAAGGAGTCTTACTGTGAAACGAATACATGAATGTTTTTGTTCTGAAATGTCGTAAAATGGAAGCTTATTGCTTCTTAAGGATGGAAAGAGAAATTATATTATTGAAAAGAAAAGTTTTATTGCACATCAAATATTAAGAGTAATGATTCTTTTCTTTTGTAGCTACAGGGATGTAAATGAATGAAAATAAATATTTTTGTAAATATGTAAATATTTCTTATAATAGAATTACCAGTATAACCAATAAAAGATGGAAGGGTTAACAACAGAGGTGGCCCTGTGTTTCAAACCCTTAAATTATAACTCATGTTCTTCAACAGAATTTAACAAGAAATGGATAGGATGACATAACCCTATGTGTGTGCAAACCTAGGTCTAACAATAATGTGATAAGAATACAGTTCCCGGTTGGGAATTTTGGTTAAATATCTAAACCTTAAGGGACTGCAGCTAACCCTAGTAGAACAGATTTGAGGAATTAGTTCCAGAGGTGCCCGAAACCCGATAAAATTTGCAGATTGCACTGCATGGGCAGAGAGTGAACCCCAGCTATAGGATTCACTTTATATCAAGTACACTAAGTACTAATTTTAAAAAATATTGAATGTTGATGTAAAACTTAACAAGAAATAACCATCTATAAAATCATACAGCGAAGGCATACAACTAAATTCATTTATGTAAACCAAATGTGCTTGAAGTGAAACACAAAGCAAACCAAAAGAAAGATTGTAACTATTTCCATTTTCCCACGGTTGGTAAGAAAGGGATGAGCTCGAAAACAATTGACACAACCAATAAATATATATATAAATTAAATTCCATGAAAGAGAGTTGTATATGGAGAACCGTGAAGATATTATTATAAATAACCAAAAACTCAAATGTTTCTATACAAAATATATATTAACTAAGTTGAAAAAAGCCTTAATCCATAACATATAAATAGTATGAATGTTTCGGTAAGCGACCTATATTGGCTTCGTGGAAATCTTCATATAAACACAATAATCCGTAAACAACTCAAATCCCTTAATTGGGTAACCAGAACTACTACAAAAAATTTGAACTCCCTTGTTCAGAGCTAGGAAGAAACAGAGGAAAACCCTCGAAGAAAGTAGAATTTACCAAAGCTTGGGAGAGAGGAGAGCCAAAATAAGTCCAATAGCATCTGAGGAGGAAACAAATTATGAAGATTCATGAGGGTAACAGTCCTGTATAAACAAAAAAAAAACTCAGGTGAGACATTCCTAACGTGTTGACCAACATTAAAAGCTAGAGTTATTTAGAACAAAAGGAAAAATATCTTTTGAAGCTAATGAGTGTGCCTTTTTTCGTGACTGTGTAGACATTCCTAGTTTAATGAATGACTGTAATACTGGAAAATCAAAAGAAATATAAACATAGGATGGAAAATATGGAAATTAAGAGGGATTATATACCTGTGAGATGACCGTCGTTGTTGGTCAATGCAACTAGGAAAAAAACAAGTAGAAATTTGTCCTTACCTGTGGGAAAAAGTGGGTAAATTAACTATATAAACCTTGGTTCAAGGACACAAAAAATTTAAAGTAAGGTAGAATAAACCTGTGGCTAAGCATCGACACGAACATGTGAGCGTGAGCCAAGAAAGGAGCTTGAAACCTTAACAGAGATAGAGTTGGCAGCAGATCCTACAAAACCCTCCAACACAACAACAGATTGATCGAATGAGCATTATAATGGAGAGAGGTTACCCTTAACTTCCTAGATAAATCCTGAGTCATTTTAGCATGTTATGGTAATCGAAGAGTTGGGCGTGGGCCAAGTCTCCAACTCAAATGAAGAAAAAATTAATATAATAACACAAAGGAGAGTCTAGATACTTCTAATAAACCCTTCGAAAACCATGTAACCCAAAGTATAATAGCATGATTAAACTCACAAAATGAGCTACTCATATGTTACAATAGTAAAATCTGCAAAAGTTCAGAATGAATATATAAGCTTTGAAAAAAAATATGTACACACATAAATGATGTAAGGCGTGGTTTAATGTATATGGTTTGGTGGTGCCAATATGAAAGTTTAATGTGAATGGAGTAAGTATAAATACCATGTCCAAGAGTAATTCTTTTTTATAAAAAGAAAACAATTGACTATACATGTAACCAACATTAAACAAGCTCAAAATGAGGTCATATTTTTCTTAGTCTAATGTTACCAATCATTGGATCGCATAGTAAAACTAATCGATAAAGATTAATTACTTACTTAGTTTAATGGTCAAGTATTTTTATTTTTTATGGTAATGATTGGTTGAACATGCTACAAGTGGTATCAAAGTGCGTAGGTTGCAATATTGTGGCCTGTTTTGGGAAACCAAATAACAAACATATGATGTGTTCATAGAAAAATCTCAATGAGGAGAGGAGCGGGAAGCACTCATCCATTAAGGCCATATGTAGGATCTGGCCCTATACCCATCTCAGGAGTTAATCCAGAAATGTGGACACAACTGGAAAGAGGACACCAAAACCCCACTATTATGTTGTTGGAAAGTGTTCAACAGTTAAGGCCTGAGATGGCTAGTCTATGGGAAGACAATGAGATATTGATGTAAGACAAAGAGTGAATACTAAAAGGAATCTTTGATCGCCATAATCATTTAATTTTATACCCATCCCTAGCAATGAAGACATGGATGAAGAGCAAAGGCAAAGAGGTGAAAATGCGTCTATAGGAAGTCAACCCAGCAATTGGAAGGGGATAAGGGTGAGGAATAATCTAACAGTGTGTCATACCATCAAAAAAATAAGAAACAAAATACAAAGTTGAAAGGGGAATTCAAGAAAATTAAACCTCCAACCTATGACAAAAAAATGGAAGAAGTCATTGAAGCATGGTTAATTAATATGAACAAATATTTCCATATTTATGAATATGATGATAATCTGAAGGCAAGACTAGAAATTTATCAGCTACAAGGCAAATCCATGTTGTGGTGGGAAGAAGTTAAAGATTTTCATGCAATTGATGAGAAAGGAGCGACTTGGGGAAAATTTCAGAAACAATTTAAGGAAAGGTATTTGACTAAGTGATTCTATGATGATAAGGCGAAGGAATTTCATGATCTTTTATTGGGACAAATTTCGATGGACGAACTTGTGACTAAGTTTACATCCCTATTGAGATATGTGACTTACATACGTGCGGAAAAGACCAAGGTCTAATGTTTTATAAGTAGCCTACCCATGTTTATGAAAGAACATTTGGAGTTTGATCATCCTAAAACAATGGAAGAAGCCATTCGGAAGGCACAAATATGATATCAGCAGATGAAGAAAAAAGGGGATGGTAATAAGAGTTAGTCAAGTAAAAAGTGACATAAAAAATTTCAAAACATTAGAAATACAAAAATTGGAAATGTTATAAATCCACCCAAGAGCCAACATAAAAAACCACCTGGAAAGAATCAACATAAATTCAGGGCATGAAATGAACTTTAAAAAGTACAAGTATCCAAAAAACTAGAGGTTAGTCAGTCACAAAGACCTCCATTACAGTGTTGGGGTTGTGGAGAGCCTCATTATTATAATAATTTCCACCATCACACCAGAATGGAATAGACTGCCAGCATTCAAGAGGTTTCTATAGTTGGTGATGTGGTTAGAAGTATACCTAAGATTAATGTTTCCTTTGTAGAAATTCTCACCGTAGATCACCTGATAATGCAATATACTAAAGCAAAATACTTAATCTACTTCTACTATCAAACTTTGCAGAAGCTTAATCAATTTGAGCAAGATCAATTGGAACACATATAATAGAGAAGAAGAAATCATACACATGAAACATAGAAGAATACTCAGGGGAAAGCCTCAGCTAAAAACCCCGCTATTTGTATTATCATACAAGTGGAAATATATCAGGATTACACAAAGCTTTAGCTCACAAGCTATCTAGCTCTCAGTACAATCCCTCACTGCTTCTCATGGACAGAATAGGCAACACATATGCCTTCCTTCAGTCCTCCAAGCCTCCTATTTCCTTGCGCAGTTTCTCTTGGTTCCTCCTGCTACCACCTGTGTAATAATCCCTCACACACTGCTCTGACCTTTGAAATAACTGCACAACCTGAAGGAGATAATTCCTTCTGCATGGATGAGTTTCCTAAATAGGAAAAATCCTCAAACTGATAGTACACTATCCCATCATCTGATCTCAACTGGGTCTCTGACTGAACTGACATGCATGAGTTATTTATGAGAGAATATTCAGTTATCTAAAGTGCAGCAGTTACATATAGCAATGCATGCATTAACTAAACTGCCACAATCAATTCCACACAACTGTTGGAACTCAAATCTAACTGGCGACTTAACTCAAAATTAACTGAGCTAACTAAATTACAACTCAAAGTACAACTCATCCTGATCCTCTACTTAATCAAGAAAACTTGCTCAATCATGGAGAAACTAGTTGCATGTCTTGACATAGACTCAAATGTTTTGATCCTAACAAATAATTAAACTCAAGATGAATCAATTAAATTATTTACAACAAGCTCCTAGACAAATATCGTAATTTTAATTCTCAATTTTAGTTTAGGGAACTAACTAAAATTGGAAATGTATCCCGAAATGCTATTCTATAGCATGCCAATTTTAGCATTTCTATTTAATCATCTCCTTTTTTGCTTAATCAATAGTGGTACAATGAAATGTTATTATAGAATTTCTATTTTACATTTCTTGTTGCTATTTTCAACACTCCCTCTCAACAAGAAAGGCATTCAACTCGAACTTGATCCTAAACCTTTGGAATGTTCTACATGCAACACTTCTCCCTAGTATTGTTGCTCCAACAACTCTAGAAACAAAAAAATATCCAACCTGAATCAGAATGATGCCTCTGTCATCAAAGTATCTAACTGCTATTGCCTCTGTCGACTGAAAACTCTGCACCTCTGTGCTCTTCAGTATCTGACTGCTCTAGCCTCTATCACTTTGATCTCTAACTTCTTCAATCACATTGATTCCTCCTGCTGCATCCGTGTTGCTGTTGGTCCTATCTCCCAGCACTGCATTTTCACTGCACCTCCTCTCATCATGTTGCACCATGCTGCCCACTGCTGCACTGCAACTCAGTTACTAAGAAGTAAGTAACTGACCTCCCTGTTGGGCTAGAAACATCCTCTGATGCTGAAGCTTCCTCTACCGCTGCATCCGCATCTGTCTCTACCCACTCAACCAGTCCTGTTACTCCTCGTTGGGGCTCCCGTAGCAAGGTCTAATCAAAGAGGTTGGGTACCTCAATGATCCTGCCCCTATTTCAGCCTTCTTGGGACTTTCAGTCCACATCGCCCCACCTCCTACATGGAGGTATGGATGCATGTGATACCTCTACCCACTTGGCTCGAAATTTCCCCCTACAGGAGGTCTCTGCATGAGTGGATGCCTCCACTCGGTCTCCTCTCGGCTTCTCCAGTTGTGGCTACTCCACAATTGTCTGAGACTTCTTCTAGGACTGCATGTTGAGAGGTAATTTACTCTCCCTCTCAACCACCAAGTCTCTAACTTTTGCTTTGCTCCTCAAGGCTTTGCATGCATCTTGAACCTCAAGAGCATATAGGGTCTTGGCTAGCACACCAATTTGTTTCATCTTTCCCGCCTTCTAGAAAAAGAGTTGATTTTAAATCAGTGATATCTCCCTCAGCCGATTTTTTTTTGAATTTGGGTACTTTTTCGAAAGGAATCCAGATCTGCTATTTGTTTATGAAAATTTTGCACAGAAATTTTCAGATCTGCTCTGCAAACTCGCGGCCCAATTTTTTTTTTTACTTCGAATTTTCTTCTTCGTATACTATTCACTGCTTCGATCACCTTTGTTCTGATACCATGTAGAAATTCTCACCATATGATCCAAATTGGATCCATGAAGATTATCAAAGTGTCATGACTGTATCAAATCAGGACAGACTTTGAATTTATGAACAAAGAGCTATCAGGGAGACCTCTAGACAGTGGCAATTTGCAGCAGCAAGGAACGACGAGGACCTCAGGTCAAAGCGCATTGACCGAGGCCCATGGAGACTGCGCAGGAGGCAAAACTGGAAGTTAAGAAGCCCGTATCGGGAAACGGAGGCCATCGCTGGGCAAAACCCCTTGAGAAGGAAAAGCTCCGAAGCGCTCGGTCACATGGGAAGTCGGGAAACCATAGGGAAGGCACTAAGGTTAAAGGCAGGTCCCGCGCTCCAAAACCGGCAGAATATCAGAGGCATCCTTGGGCGGTAAACGGATTTGGCAGAAAATGAGCGATTCCATACATTGCACGACATGTGTCTAGTGGATGAGAGAGAAAACCGCCTCTCATCGCGGGCTAACAGTCGAGCAAGTCAACCGCGCGAAATGAGTGAACACCGTAGGATCTGGGAGCTCCAGATCTGACGGTGGAGAATGTGCCTGATGGAGAAACCGGATTTGACGGGGAAATTAAGCCGTGGCATATAAAAGTCTAAAGTCCAATTTGATCACTGAGTTGGCAGATGAGTCATTTCATAGTGTAACTAAAATACTGAACCGTCGAGGAAGAGCTAGTGCAGTTCGTGAGAGGACAAGTGGCCACCTCCGTGTGAGACGTTGGCAATGACGCAAAGGCAGGGAACTCCAAGCAAATAGCAGCAGGAGAACCTAAGGGGCGGAAGAGGAAGCGAACAGTCAAGGACAGATTGGCTTTAAGCCATGAACAGACAGAGAACAGAAGCGGGAAGAAAAGGAAGAACCCGAAAAGAAAAATAGTGAAAGAAAAGGTGAAAGAGACAGTGAAGCAAGAAGAAAAAAGCAGAGAGCCAAGCTGACCTAAGGCAACATCGAGTAGATAGAAGGCTTGAGATGTTCAAGAAATCCCTGTGAGGATCTGTCGGGAATTGAGTACCACATTGGGCTCCTCTCATTAAAGACCAGAGAGGTCAAGATTTGGTAAGGAAAGAGTTTGTGCACTCTAGTGGCTTGGGGAATCCAAGAACCACCCTACCAAGCATCATTTGTTTCAGGAGACTCTAATTGAGCTCCTCACAGTAAATCTCTACTTTAAAGACACAATAAAAGAAGGCCACCACTGAAAGTTGGACTGGAGACGTAGCCCTGGAGAATAGGGTGAACTCCTTATTAATTTGTTGTGTTCTTGTATTTTCTTACTGTGTTTCCCTTACTGTTTTCCATTTTTCCAGTGTCTATGTATTTTGCAATCTAATCGATCTGTTGCCTAAAATAACATAGACACACACCAGCACATGAGTCTGTAATACCTTCATTTATTAATTAATTAACTGGGATCACTCACGAGTGATTTTCAGATCAAGTGGTATTAGAGGTTTAGACTGTTAAGGTTAGACAAGATTGTGTTGGTTTTAGCTATTGAATGCTAACTAGATCAAAGCTCAAATTAGGAGAAGGAGAGTTGGTCAAAGCTAATCCTAAAATTGGGAGACTCTATCCTCAGAAGACAATGGTAGAGGAAGGTTCTATGGGGCCAGACCCTCAAGTCATAGATAGTTTCCTAGCCATAAAGTCCATGGTAGAATAAATGTATAGGGACTTTAGAAAACACAAAGATGAAGATTGATCAAGCTCTAAACAAGACAAAGGAGAAGATGAGTCTCATTTCCATGACCACTCAAAAGGCAAAGGGAAAGAAGAAAGTTTCTCACACCTCCTAATAGCCCTAAACACAAAAAGAAAGTATCTTTGATCAAACTAGATGTTAAATTTGATTTACCTATATATGATGGAGAGTTGAATGCAGAAAAGCTGGACAATTGGATTAGACAAATTGATGTTTATTGTAGAGTGCAAAATATCGATTCAGACAAGAGCAAGATTCAGCTGGCAAGCCTATGCCTTGGAGGCACTGCCTTGGTTTGGTGGGTAGGTAGAACCCAAGCTGACATCAAAAGACATGGTAAGACTAACTCTGTCTAGAGTGAATTTGTTTCTGCAATCAAAAAACAGTTCTATCCATTGGCCTATATGTAGCAAGCCATGATGAGTTGGCAAAATCTTCGACAGTTGAAAGGGCAAAGTGTACAACGGTACACTCAAGAATTTAGAAAGAGAGCATTGATTCCAGGAATCTCATTAGACTCACCTGAGACTCTATTGAAGTACATTGGTGATCTACACAGCTACATGAGGCACACTATCCTCATGTTTAATCCCACTAGTATAGATGAGGTATATGTACAAGCTACTCATCTAGAAGCTAGAGGAAAGAATGGAAGTCCAGAAGTTGGGGGATCATCCCAACGCACTGCAAGCAAGAATAAGGAGAAAAGAAAGCAGAAATGGAAAGCAAAGAAGGCTAACACTGCACAAAAGAGAAAGGCTTCATGCACTCATTGTAAAAAGGATGGGCATGACGATGAGCATTGTTGGATTAAGCATCTAGAGCTGAGACCTAAGAAGTTCGAGGGTAAGAAGAAGAAGACTGCTGCAACTATTCAGAAAGATTTGGGGTCAGACTCAGGAGATGAAACAACCATTACAGCCTGTTGTGCTATACAACAACCCCCCATTTCATAAAAATTTTATACAAAATCATAATATGAAGTGGGTCCCTTTTAAAAATAAAATTAGCTAGATGTGTAAATAAATTGGTATTAACCCATCATAAGAAAAACCCTTATCAAAAGGCTTAAGGTAAATGAATCATTTTAAAATCCTTTTGCATAGAAATAAAAGCGTGAGTTTAAAAAAATATTATAAAACTCTTCGTTATTGCAATAAAGTGATCGAAAGATTGCATATCGCAATAACAAAGGAAACATATGCAAAGCCACAATAAACCTTATTCATTCTCTCCGATCCGAAAAGGCAATCGCAATTGGATATCGGAAAATTCAAATGCCCAGCACAATGTAATGAAGCATCTCAATTCCTCCAATGCGATAGAGCATATCGCAATCGGAAAATTGGCGATGACAACAACAAGCCAACACATAATTGAAGGCGGGCTCAAATCCTCTGAGGCAATAAAACATATCGCAATCAGCAATCGGCGAAATCACATTGACAGAATAAGAAAGCCCGAATCCATCCCTCGATTGCGATGTATTAATGAGGCGCACATATTGAGAATATATTTAAAAGGTTTGCATGCATTGTATTACCTTTCGGTGATCGAATATATTTAAAACAAGCATTAAAGGCTTTCCCTTAACGTTATCGATTGTCTATTTGCGAGTTACCATTGATCATCCATCAAAGAAATATAAGCCACGCTTGAATGAATCATTCGGCATATAAACGACATGATGGGCATTTAAAACCTTCTTTACCATGATTGACAGGTTAAATGTCTAATCAATGAAGCAGTTAAGGGTAGATCTTTTTTTTATATTTTATCCGTGGTAATATTTTACTATAGTCCAATATCACCTGCTGATCGACGTAACTCTTTTTCATTATCATATTGGTCTATAGCAGCATTTCTTTGTATCATGGTTTTTCAATCGCTTGTGCAGAATTCTGGTGAAATCAGAAATTTCAAACAAGTGGGAAAGAAATCAAATAAATTCGTAGCAGTGGCTCCTACAACAACAACGCAGCCAGCCAAGGATCCTGGACCAAGCAAAAAAGGGTTAATCACAGACACTACGTGCCTCTGTCTAGGAAACACTAGCTGGGAGAGAATCTACAATCTAATAGAAGCAGAGGACCCTAAGGAAGTATCAGAGGAAGCCACAGCTGACTCAAGTAAGAAATCGGAAGCCTATTCCTATCTACACAGAATAGCAGCATGAGAAAAAATCTTGCCATATACTAACGTAGTGAGATGGGTAGTAGAGGAAATTCCAGTCTCGAACAGAACATTTTGCACAACTGACGGGAGGATATTCGTCTCGTTTCAACCTGATGATTTAAGGAAAATGTATCACTTACTTGAGCCTGAGAAGCGATATAACAAAGCATTCCTAGAGGCATCTGCAAAGGAAAATGAGTCGGAATCAGCCCCGATTAAGCAATGGAGACATTTCCCTGAGAAACACAAACACGAATCATCGGGTAAGTACTCTGTAGACTCTTTGGCTTCTCCTTACTATTATGCCGGAGCTATGATGTGTAGAATGTGGGGAATACATGACTCTGCTAAATTCACCATAGAAATGGTCCCCCTAATGGAAGCTGCAATAAATGGATATGTGATGGATTGGGCAAATGTTTTGTCCGACAAATTAGCCACATAAATTCTTGAATACAGATAAACTGCACGTAAAACTACCAGGACCATTCCCCCTTTTTATTACAGTGCTTATATTATGGATACTCTTTGCTTTAATTCTGAATATCTAGTACTCAGATGGAGATGGACTCCCCAAGATCCTAAGCCAATCCATATTTATCATCAACTGTTATGGAAGGCTCACTACAAAAATCATTTCTATAAAATTTGCAATGGTTTTATGTTGCCTATGTATTATGCTATTTTTGATAAACCCGCCCCCAAGTTTTCCTAGGAAGCAGGGATTGACTTGACTACATTAGGTAATTGGTTCAGAGAAGACAAGTTCACCTATATAAGGCTTTTTGGTAGCCTTAAAAAACCCCATGTCCTTCCCTATATGTGCCCAATAAACTATTAGCTCGGGAATTGGCTTACCAAATAACGGTAGAAGGGACATCCAAAACCCTTAGAAATTCCAAGAAACAAGTATGGCCTACATTCCCTTTAAGATGTGGTGTTTTCACTCTTCATCATTACAAACATGCAAAAAAGGAGGCAGAAAAAATACAAATGTTGAATCTTGCAACAATTCCCAACAGAAAATATGATCCAAGAAAAGTTGCCTATAATGTTCTTGAACAAGCCAAACTTACAAAGTTTGATCATGAAAAGGACGACTTCGATGACCTATTTTCCTTAGCTGAATCATTATTTTAGGTAAAATCATTGGCCAGGTTCAGGTATCAAGATGAAGGGCTGGAAATGTTTAATATGCTTAGAGAATAGAGGTTGCAAACTTTGCCTCTAGACCTATCAGCCACCACCCCAACAATCCAGTCAAGCAAGTCTGAACAGCAAACTGTTGACAAATCTCCTGCGGTGGAAAATGTTCCTGAGAAAGAAAAAGCGCCAGAACAGGAGAAAGAATAGGGAAAAGGCAGTGAACACATGGATATAGATACTCAGATTGATCCCAAGCTTCTTAAAGAATGGCAACAGTTTGATTCCATTATAAGAAATCCTGAGAATTTACAGGGTTTTAGCACGCCTGAAGTGACAATTGGTCACAAGACAGCAAAAAATATGATTCCAACTGAAGGAACCAGCAGCCCACCCATAAGTCAATATGTAGAGATAATTCCTAAGGATCCATCAGATGAAATCATTTTGCATATAGAAGAAATACCACCTTTAGATGTCTTCTACAGCCCTAAGCATAGGGCTGTAGTAAAAAGACAAAGGAAAAAGAGAAGGCTTGATCAATCTTCCCTTTTACCTGCATAGACGGAGATGGCTAATGTGGTATGGAAAGAGAAATTCAATCCTTCAAAGACCTCACAAAACTCTCTCAATATGTCGGGGCCTACTCAGCAACTACTATGGATAAAGCATCAGAAGTTAGCAATTTACTCAAAGAAAAATATCAGACAATTGTTTCATTGGAGGCACAAGTATCTGAAAGACAGCAGATGATAGAGCAGTTAGAGCAGCAGTTAGCAGCAGAGCAGTAATTGAACAACCAATTAAACGAGCAATTGCTCAAGGAGAAGCAGAGGATAGACCAAAGTGCAGTTCAGAAACCAAAAGAACTATCCCTATCACTAGCCAAGCTGAAGTCAATGAATAAACAAATGAGCAAAACAAAAGATGAGAAAATCGCTCAACTATCACAACAGATAGAAAAGTTCAACATTTTTCCTCAAGTAGTAGAGTTCAGATCCAAAGCTCTCCAGATCAATAAGGCATTGATTAATCAATTAAAATTACTATTTCATAATATTTCTCTTGTTGAGCCCCTCTGTGAAATTTCTTCATCAATGATTGATAAATCAGCTGACGCAAGGTAAAATTTGGAACAGGCGGATGAGACATTAACAAACTTTCTTTCTTGGCAAGAAACTAGTGAAGGACAAACTACAAATCTGCCTAAAATTCTAGAACCACATAAGGAAATTTTGTTCCTAGAATGGCAATCTCAGTTGATGAAAGCAGAGAGGGCAACTTCAAGATGTAGATCAGTGAATGGTAATTTTATTGATTTAATTAATGATACTCTTTATCTGTCTAATTTGATTCAGAATGCACTCTAGGTAAACTGCCATCAGCCAAAGCATTGGAACAGACATGCAAACAAGAATTAGAAAAGAAGGAGAGATTAATCGCGGGCATCCAAAGTTTAACTTGGGATACCTTTTGGTTCTTCCTAGTTAAGCCGTATAGTCAAAAGGCAGAAATAAAATATTTAACTGATGCAATCTGTTATATGATTCTTGAAATCAATGATGCTATGTATTCAGCCCAACTGCATTCACGTCTAAGTCACCCTCCATAATTGCAACCAATGCTTGCTATATGCCAACTCAAGTCAAAGGATTATCGGCCGAAACAGTGAATCATTCTACCGACTGCAAGCATGCCTATTTCAAGGAGATTTTCCTCATTTGGTTATACCACGTCATAGCATTTTTATTTCATAGTTAGTTAGCTTAGATAGTATTTGTAGACCCTTTCATGTCTTTAGAAAGGGTCCTCAATTTTTGTATAAAACTTGGATCGGGAGTTGCACTGTTGTGCTTTCGATATATCTTTTTTTATGAAGACTGGGCCTATATTCTGAATTTTAATGAAGAATACTTTGATGAGATATGCACTATTGCTTTTTGTGAGAGTATTTCTAAGTTGGAAGACGGGATCTAAATGCGATTGATATCGGAAAGGACTCAAAATACATATGGTACTATTATCTATGTCTTTGCTCCATTCTTCTATATGAATCAGTGTTTATTCAATCTTGCTATCATTTGATATATGTATGTGTTTTAACAGCAATCCTTATACTTATCACTATTGAATGTTTAAGGAATGTTATTCTTTCAATCATATTTATGTCAATGATATATGAATAATAGTGTAATAATGTTTTAATGATTACTTTGTTCAACTACTTGAACAAAGTAATTATCATATGAATGAATGTCTTTATTTATCAGTGGAGTCATCTATATGCCTATTTGTAGATAAAGATCATCAAAAGTTGCACTAAAGTGGAAATTTCTTGGGATAGATTAGTTGTTTATAATTTTGCATTTTAGAATAAATCATCCATCATTATCATTAGATAATAGAAAATCAATCACTTATCCATCCTATTTACAAATCATTGGGAAACTGGTCCCATTATATCCAGTCGGAGCCACCACACCAAACGGAAAATGAGCTGCCTTTAAGGTCCAGACTGGGTGGTTTTCCTGGATGTTGATGCATCGATTTTCAAGGCATCAACATTTTTAGCGCTAGAAGGAGGGCTTGAACTGTGAATGGCGAGCAAACCCAAACCTACAACCCATTCTGAGAGTAAATCTCCCTCCACCTCACCTTCGACTTCTCCTTTGCATGTTGAAACTCCAGTCTTCAAACGAGAAGAAGAGGAGACAACTACCACTGCTCAACCCCAACATATTTTAGATAAATTAAGTCCTGAATCTCCTGAAGTACAATCTCTCATCCATAAACTTCAAGGCTTCTCAATATCACCACAGAAATCTGAGGTATCTCAAGACAATGTGACTTCACAATTCATTCCTTCTCACCCCCTCACCAGACTTCAAAGTGAAAAGCTTAGTATTGAACCTACTGAGTTACCTTTACCTAAAAATAAAAGGGCAAGGAAAACAATTGAAGGATCTGATAGTGAAACTATCTCATCATCATCCTCCATTTCATCTTCTCCATTGCAAAGTCAACCATCCACTCCTCCATTACAAACTGTTGTTCAACAGGGAATTGGAACTTCAACATCAGCTTCGCAAATTTCTGGAACCTCAATATCTGCCCCTTCCCAACCATCTGGAACTTCATCGGCATTATCATCTACTACTATCTTGACAATGACACAAAACCCATGGAGCAGTCCTGGTGCAGTCATTATGCCTGCACCTTTGTATCCATTGCCAGCACACCCTGAAAAATGGTTGCCAAAATTTAACCAGATGTAGGCATACCAACAGATGAACACATTAACAACTTTATGTTGTCAGTTAATCTAAAGGGAGTTACAAAGGAAGATGTGGTCGTTAGGATTTTCCCTTACACCCTACAAGGATCAGCTGGGTCTTGGTACTTTTCTTTACCATCGGGATCCATTACTAGTTGGAATATTTTTCAAGAACAGTTCTTGACTAAATAGGGTGATGACAGATCTGTAGCAACATTAATCAATGATCTTTCAAATCTTAGGACAGAGTCCAAAGAACCTATAAAATAATTCAATTCTAGGTTTAATAAACTCCTGAATAAGATCCCAATTGCCTCTAAGCCTAGTGAACAAGTTAGAAGTGAATGGTATATAACAACTTTACCCTCAAACATAACTATCTTTGTAGATAGAGCTGGAAAACCTACTCTAGCAGAAAACATGAAAGAAGCAATTGTTGTGGAAAAACGTATCACCACTTTGGAAAAGAAAGCTGTTCTTGAAGATAGAATATCTAAAAAGGTCTCTTTCAAAGATGATTCAAAGAAGAAAATGGCTAAAGATCCATATGATATGGAGGGTCTTCAAAAAGTTCTCAAAACCATGTCAAATGAAATGGTAGAAATCAAAATGCAGGTAGCCGAAACTTTAATAAAAGGGCCATTTAGAAACTTTAAGAAGCCTGAATCAAAGCCACCAAATGCTATATCCAATGCAGACTCAGACCTTGAAGAAGATGAAGAAGAGGAGACAGTCTTATTATCTGAAGAAATTGAAGAAGAGGTAACTGCAGAATGTCATGGGATGTGGGACTTCATTTTACCTAATTCCGATACAGAGAATGAACAGGAAGCTTTCCCAGTTACTACCAGGAGTAAAGGTACTTCTGAACTTGTTCAAGTAAATCAGAAGAAAAGGAACACGGGTACTCCTACAAAAGAGAAAACTCCCACAAAGAAATCTCCAACCTCACCCTCTCAAAATTAGCCATCAACTTCAAATCCAACTACAACAGCTAAAACATTAGTGGTTACAGATTATATGGACTACAACATTATTGAAGACATGAAGAAAATAAAGGCAAATATTACTATGTTTGAACTTAGTAAACTCAAACACCAACAAAAGTTGCTGCTTAACGAGTTAGACGCAGTACCATCTTCTCCTCTTCCTAATGCTTTATTGTCCAAAGCTGCCAATGAAACAGGTAAACCACCTCCTGGTAGAGTAGAAGCTACTGATGCTGTCTTAATCGGAGATAGATCAAATTCCCATAATCCTCCTTTTCTCTTAACCTACGAGATCTATAATAGAAATCTGCACAACCGTTTGATTGACTCAAGGGCTTCCTCGAATATAATGCCAGCTTCAGTTTGTTCCAAACTGAACATTGAGCCCCAAAAGTCTGCTATTCATATTGTCCAGTTGGATAGAACTAAGGTCCAGGTTTTAGGAGAAATCAACTCAGTTACTATTAGGTTATCATCTGATCCAAGAGTGGTTCAGAGAATTGATATTTTAATTGCTGATATACCTGAATTCTATGGTTTGATTTTGAGTAGAGACTGGTCTGAGAAACTTCATGGTTATATTTCCACCGATTGGTCTCATATGTGGCTACCTTGTAAAGGAAAGCCAAATCAAATAAAGATTGATCGAGAGAAACATATGATCCATACTGTTACTGAGTTCGAACAAGAAAATCATCCAATAGCATTCAATAACAACATTTTGGGAAATTACTCATCTGAATCATTCTTTGGCAATTTTACCGCTCAACCATCACCCTTCTCAGTTAATAATTTCACATCTCAAATCAAAATTTTTCTCAAACAGATACATCAAGGTGTGTTAAAATTGTTGAGGAAACTGTAAATAAAACTGCAGATAAATCTTTGTTTTGGTCATTATATTTTGATGGGTCTAAATCTAGTGAAGGTGTAGGAGCAGGATGTATTTTAGTTAGTCCCGAGGGAGAAAAGACCATGTTATCATGCAGGTTGGAATTTGAATGCACAAACAATACATCTAAATATGAAGCCTTGGTTCAAGGACTTTACAAAGCAATTGGTCTTAAAGTTCAATATTTGAAAGTATTCGGTGATTCGGAAATTGTTATAAAACAAGTCAGAAATACTATTCATTGCCTTTCTAGTCACCTTAAACACTATCAGTCCTTGGTACAAGACCTAATATCTCAATTTTTGGCATTCAATATTTCTCCCATCCCTAGATCCCAGAATGCAGCAGTAGATTTACTAGCTAATGTTGCTTCTAAGCTCCTTCCATCTGAAGATTATAGTCCCGATAGATTCTCAGTAGAGTTAATTTTTAGACCATCAATTCCTGATAATGTCACTAACTGGTGAGTGTTCAATCACGATGATGACATTTTAAATTTCTTAACCTCTGACAAGTCCTATGATGATCAAATTATTGATGAAAGTGACCATGACCCTCAAATGAAGGAAAAGCTTGAAGAAAACTCAATACCTAAACTAGTGGTCAAGCTTGAAGATCTTTATGACATCAAAAACAGGTTTAAACATGTTACTAATTCAAAGCTCCAAAGTTCTACTCTGAGATTTGAATTGATAAACCTTGGTACTGAGGAGAATCCACAAAACATCAATAGGACTTTCTTTAGAAGAAAGAATTGCATTCATTAGATTATTGCATAAATATAAAAATGTCTTCGCTTGGAAATATGATGATTTGAAAACATACGATACATCTATCATACAACTTACGATTCCAATGCTTTCTGAACAAAAACCAGTACAACATAAATTAAGGAAGATTCATCCTAACTTAGAGAGTCAAATAAAAGCTGAATTAAACAAACTCTTGAAAGCTAAGATAATTTTTCCTGTTAGACATTCAAATTGGGTGTCCAATATGGTGCTAGTAAGAAAGAAAAATGGTGACATTAGAATTTGTATTGATTTTAGAAATCTTAACAAAGCAAGTCAAAAGGATATCTTCCCTCTACCAACAATGGAGCAAACTCTCCATTCAGTAGCTGGTTCTGAACTGATGTCCTTCTTAGATGGTTTTTTAGGGTATAACCAAATTTTGGTACACCCTGATGACAAACTTAAAACTACTTTCAGAACTAAGTGGGGAACTTCTGCCTACAAAAAAATGCCTTTCGGGTTAATCAATGCTAGAGCTACGTTCCAAAGAGCGATGGACATAGCATTCAAAGGACCGATCAATAAATCAGTAGTTGTCTATTTAGATGATATTACAGTGTGCTCTAAGAAAAGATCAAATCATTTGCACGATCTGAAACAAATCTTTGAACGCTGCAAAAGGTATGGCATTTCACTCAATCCTAAGAAATCCTTTTTCGCTCTTGAACAAGGTAAACTCTTGGGCTTCATTGTTTCAAAGGATGGTATTTATATTGATCTAGATAGAATCAAAGAGATTTCTCATATTCCATTCCCTCATAATAAAAAATCCATGCAATTATTTTTAGGTCAAATTAACTTTGTAAAAATATTTGTACCAGATTTTTCACAGATGTTTTACCATTACAAACCATGATTAAGAAAAATTCAGTGTTTAAATAGGGGCCTGTAGAAAAAGAGGCATTTGATTCCATCAAACAATCAATCATAAATGCCTCTACTTTAAGCACTCCTAATTTTTCAAATCATTTCATGTTATATACTCTTGCATCTGATTCATCTTACGCAGGAGTGCTGATGGAAATTAACGATAAAAAATTGGAAGCACCAATCTCATTTTATAGTTAAAACCTTCAAGGTGCTGAACTTAATTACTCGGAAGTTGAAAAACAAGCCTTTGTTGTATACAAAGCCATTAAACACTAGAGACCATTTCTCTTAAAATCTCACACAAAAGTTATAGTCCCTTTTTCAGCAGTAAGACAGTTACTAGTTCAAAGGGAATTAGGAGAAAAGAGAGCAAATTGGGTCACAACATTACAAGAATATGACTTGGAAATTAAACCAGCAAATATTGTCAAAGGCCAAGGTTTTTGCAGGTTGTTAGCAGAAGCTTCTACTATTCAGGAACCTGAAGGTACAAAAGAAACTGAAGAAATCAATAAGCTAAGTACCACTAATCCTGAATCCCAATACGCAGATCTGATTTTCTATTTGAAAAATGGATATGCTCATTCAAATCTTTCCTATAAAAACAAGCGTGCCATAAGACTGAAAGCGAAAAACTTCATAATTGTAGATGATGTATTGTTTAGACGGAATTATGATTCAATTTTGTTAAGATGCTTAGAAAAACCTGAAGCGCAAAAGGTCTTGCAGGAGCTACATGATGGACCAGCAAGGGGACATTTTGGAGCTGATACAACAGCTCACAAAATCATTCATGCTGGGTACTACTGGCCCACCTTGTTCAGAGATACTCATGAATATGTAAGGAAATGCTAAAGTTGTCAAACTACTAGTGGAAGACAAAGGAAGCCAGCTTTCCCTTTGCAACCAGTCAACATTGAACAACCTTTTGAACAATGGGGATTGGATATCATTGGAGAAATCATGCCACATTCGTCCAAACAACATAGGTATATTCTCACAGCCACTGATTACTTTACTAAGTGGGTCGAAGCAATTCCTTTGAAGACAACAAACTCTGAGGCAATCATTGAATTCATAGATCAGTTCATCGTTATCAGGTTTGGTGTCCCAAACGCTCTTATTTTTGATAATGCATCTTACTTCTTTGGAAATCCTATATTTGAGTTTGCTATCAAAAGGGGATTTAAATTGAAATATTCTGCAAACTACTACCCTCAGGGTAATGGTTTAGCAGAATCTACCAATAAAAATCTCATCAAAATCATTAACAGAACTATCGAACAGAATCATAAAAACTGGCATAAGTCTTTGATATTTGCACTATGGGCTGACCGAATAACATAGAAGGCCTCAATAAGCACTTTTCCATTTAATCTAGTGTATGGAAAGGAAGCTGTCGTACCAACAAATTTAGTACTTCCATCACTAGCCTTAGTACAGTTTATTGAAGAAATTCCCCCATCTTCTATTCAAATGAGACATGATCAAATCCTGAAACTAGAAGAAGAAAGGGAGAAAGCCCGAATTATACATGCAAAACATCAACAGATTATTAAGTCATCTTTTGATGCAACTTCAACCGGCTCAAAACATTTACAAGTTGGTGATCTAGTTTTAAAGTGGGACAAAGTCTACGAGGATAAAGGAAAACACACAAAGTTCCTAGAAAATGTGGCTTGGACCATTCAAAATCAACAAGAAGATAGGCCCTTCTACATTCATATTGCAAGATCTAATAGGAAAGAGAGATTCTCTTCCTGTCAACGGCCTTATTCTGAAAAAATTCTTCAATTGAGGAGGTAACCCCTTCTCCCTTTGTAGATATTCAATTTTCAGCAGGATTTGTGTGAATAAATTAGTTTGTTTAAAATCCTAGGAAATAAAGTTGTGAAAAGCCTTCCATTGGTCTTTGTTATATTGAAAAAGTTACTCAAAAGAAAATAGTTTTAATATTTACTTTTAAGAAATAGAAGCCTTAAAGGAAAAAGAAAATTCTAGGAAATTAGGTATAATTAGATTCTAAAAACCCCATTTTATTTTTGTGAAATCTTCTCAAAACTTAGAAATACTGTAAATCATTTTAAAGTTTTAGAAGCCTAAAAACGGTTATCAATACAAAACAAAGACCGATTCAATCTTAGCATCTTCAACTCTCACTCTGTCATCCATATTCTCTTAAGGAGAAAATTGTTCATCCCATCCATCAAAGTTTATAATTACTCAGAGTGTAATTCTAAAATATATTTGATATAAAAGATAAGGGGTCTTGTTACAAGCCTGCTTACCATGATCATAGGGGAATAGTTCAATTGACATTACCAACACTGCATATCAAAACAAGGTAATGGCTTATAATTATAAGACAAGGGGTCTCATCACGAGCCAACTTGTTCAGTTAAATTACAACCAGTGAATGACATTGTCAACAGCTGGCCACTAAACCAGGACAATGGATTTTTATCTTACAAAATAAGGAAAAAAGAAAAATGCAATACAAAAAATATGGAAACATATCTTTTGGATTCATTCTTTTTAATTATACTCTGAAATGGATGGAATAATGAATGATCAAATGGTTAAAAGGTAACCCTGCTAAGACTATAGACGTTTGCTGGCAGCAGAGGCTCTACCTATGACAAAGGAGTCATTATAAAAGCTAAGTTGGCAAAGTCTTTTGTTTTATCATTATCAACCAATTAAGGTTTATTTAAAGCTTATAATGTATTTAATTTTAAGAAGAGAAAGAAATAGCAAAAATAGTTATAGTTATCAGAATCTATGATTATCTAGTTATATTAGATTTTCTCTATCAATTAAGGTTTTTAGATTATGAAAGTTAAAGTATTATATTACTTTCTCAGGGATAACTGTTTCTCCCAGTGAATCGCCAATTGTTGTACTAAACAACAACCCCCATTTCTTAAAAAATCTTTACATAAAATTTAAATAAGAAATGGGTCCCTTTAATTCAACTTAGATAAGATTTGTGTGTTCATAAATAAAATTAGTATTAACCCATCATAAGGAAAAACCCTTATTAAAAGGCTTAAGGTAAATGAATCATTTTAAAAGCCTTTTGAATGGAAATAAAAGTGTGACTTTAAAAATATTATAAAACTCTTCGTTATTGCGATAAAGTGATTGGAAGATCGCATATCGCAATAACAAAGGAAACATACGCAAAGCTACAATAAACCTTATCCATTCTCTCCGATTCGAAAAGGCAATCGCAATCGGAAATCGAAGAAGCCAAATGCCAAGCACAATATAATGGAGCCCCTTAATTCCTCCGATGTGATAAAGCATATCGCAATCGGCAATTCGGTGATGACAACAACAAGCCAACATATAAACAAAGGCAGGCTCAAATCCTCCGATGCGATAAAGCATATCGCAATCGAAAATCGGTGAAATCACATTGACAAAACAATAAAGCTCGAGTCCATTCCCGATTGCGATATATTAATTAGGCACACATCTCGAAAATATATTTAAAATGGTTTGCATGCATTGTATCACCTTTCGGTGATCAGAGATATTTCAAGCAAGTATTAAAGCCTTTCCCTTGAAGTTCCCGATCGTCGATTTGCGATTTATCACTGATCATCCATTAAAGAAATCTAAGGCACACTTGAATTAATCATTCGGCATATAAGCGGAATGATGGGCATTTAAAACCTTCTTTACCACGATTGACAGGTTAAACGGCTATTCAATGAAGCAGTTAAGGGTAGATCTTTTCTTTAGATTTTATTCCGCGGTAATCTTTAACTATATTCCATTATCACCTGTTGATCGATGTAACTCTTTTTCATTATCATATTGGTCTGTAGCAACATTTCTCTGTATCACGGTTTTTCAATCGCTTGTGCAGAAGTCCGCTGAAACCAGAAATCTGAAGCAAAATGGGGAAAAAATCAAAGAAGTTTGCAACAACAGCTCCTCCAGTAAAAGATCTAGGACCAAGTAAAAAGGATTAATATCAGATACAACATGTCTCGGACTGGGAAACACTAGTTGGGAGAGTATCTATAATCTAATTGAAGTTGAAGAGCCCGAAGAATTATCAGAAGAGGCCACGATTGATTCAACTAATAATTCTGAAGGAACTCTTAAAGAGTTGGCATGCTCCTTTCTTCACAGAATAGCAGTGTGAGCTAAAGTCCTACCATATACTAACATCGTGAGATGGGCGGTGGAAAAAATTCCAATTACAAACAAAACCTTTTGCACAACTGACGGGAGGATATTTGGCTCGTTTCAGCCTGATGATCTAAGGAAAATGTATCACTTACCTGAGCTTGAGAAGCAATACAACAAATCATTCCTAGAAGCGTTTGCAAAGGAAAACGAGTCAAAATCAGCCCCGATTAAGCAGTGGAGACATTTCCCTGAGAAGCACAAGCACGAATCATCGGGTAAGTACTCTGTAGACTCATTGGCTTCTCCTTATTGTTATGCCGGAGCTATGATGTGTAGAATGTGGGGAATACATGACTCTGCTAAATTCACTATAGAAATGGTCCCTCTAATGGAGGCAACAATCAATGGCTATGTGATGGATTGGGCCAATATTTTATCTCATAAACTAGCCACAACAATTCTAGAGTACAGAGCAAATGTATATCATACTACTAGGACCATTCCCCCATTCTATTATATGCATTCATTATGGATACTGTTTGTTTCAGTTCTGAACTTCCATTGCTCGGGTGGATATGGACCCCCGCAAACCCTAAACCAATCCATATCTATCATGAGCAGTTATGGAAGGCTAATTACAAAAATCATTTGTATAAAATCCACAATGGTTTTATTTTGCCTATTTATTACTCTATTTTTGATAAGCCTGCTCCCATGATATCCCCGGAAGCAGAAATAGATTTGACAACAGTAGGCAGTTGGTTTGGGGAGGAAAAATTCACTTATATAAGGCTTTTGGTAGCCTTACAAAACCCCATGTCCTTCCCCTGTATGTGCCCAATAAACTGTTAGCTCAGGAATTGGCTTATCAAATAACAGTAGATGGGACATCCAAAACCCTTAGAAATTCCAAGAAATAGGTATGGCCTATATTCCCTTTATGGTGCAACATTTTCACTCTTCACGATTACAAGCACGTAGAGAAGGAGACAGAAAAAATGCAAACACTAAAGCTTGCCACAATTCCTAACAGTAGTATGATCCCAAAAAGGTGGCCTATAATGTTCTTGACCAAGCCAAACTTGCCAAATTTGATCATGAAGATGATGTCTTCAATGATCTATTTGCCTCATCTGAATCATTATTCCAAGTTAAAGCATTGGCTAAAATCAAATATCAAGATGAAGGACTAGAAGTGTTTAATAGGCTTAGAGAACAGAGGTTGCAAACTCTGCCTTTAGACCTCTTAGTCATAGCTCCTACAATCCAGTCATCTGGTTAGGCTGAACAAATAGTTACTGGTAAGACCTCTGATGTGGAAAATGTCTCTGAAAAAGAAAAGGAGCAGGAACGGGAACAAGAACAGGGAAAATATAGTCAACTCATGGATACAGATACTCAGATTGATCCCAAGCTTCTTAAAGAATGGCAACAGTTCGATTCCATTATAAGAAATACTGAGAACTTACAGGGATTTAGCACGCCTGAAGTGACAACTGGTCACAAGACAACAAATAATACGATTCCAACTGAAGGAACTAGTGGCCCACCCATCACTCAAAAGGATATGGAGATAATTCCAGAAAATCCATCTGATGAAATCATCCTACATGTAGAAGAAATACCACCTTTAGATATCTTCTACATCCCTAAGCATAAGGCTGTAGTAAAAAGACAAAGGAAAAAGAGAAAGCTTGATCAATCTTCTCTTTTACCTGCACAGATGGAGATGGCTAATGTGGTATGGAGAGAGGAAATCAATCCTTGCGAAGACCTTACAAAACTCTCTCAATATGCCGAGGCATACTCGGCAGCTACTATGGATAAAGCATCGAAAGTCAGTAATTTACTCAAAGAAAAAGATCAGACAATTGTTTCACTGGAAGCACAGGTATCCGAAAGGCAGCAGAGGATAGAGCAGTTAGAACAACAGTTAGCAGCGCAACAACAATTAAATAACCAGCTAAACGAGCAATTGCTCAAGGAGAAGCAGAGGATAGACCAAAGTGCAGTTCAGAAACAAAAGGAATTATCCCTAGCATTGGCCAAGCTGAAGTCAATGAATGAACAATTGAGCAAAACAAAAGATGAGCAAATCGCTCAACTGTCACAACAAATAGAAAAGTTCAAAGATTTTCCTCAAGCAGCAGAGTTCAAATCCGAAGCTCTCCAGATCAATAAGGCATTGATTAATCAATTAAATTTGCTATGTCATAATATTTCTCTTGCTGAGCCCCTCTGTGAAATTTCTTCATCAATGATTGATAAATCAATTGACGCAAGGCAAAATTTGGAGCAGGCCAATGAGACATTAACATACTTTCTTTCTTGGCAAGAAACCAAGGAAGGACAAGCTGCAAATCTGCCTTGAATTCTGGAATCACACAAGGAAATTCATTTCCTAGAATGCTAATCTCAATTGATGAAAGCAGAAAGGGCAACTTCAAGATGTAGATCAACGACTGGTAATTTGATTGAATTAATTAATGATACACTTTATCTGTCTAATTTGATTTCAGAATGCACTCCAGGTAAATTGCCATCAACTAAAGCATTGGAGCAGACATGCAAACATGAATTAGAAAAGAAGGAGAGATTAATCACGGGCATCCAAAGTTTAACTTGGGACACCTTTTGGTTCTTCCTGGTTAAAGCGCATAGTCAAAAGGCAGCAATGAAATGTTTAACCGATGCAATCGGTTACATGATTCCTGAAATTAATGATGCTACGTATTCAACCCAACTGCATTCACGTATGAGTCACCCTCCATAATTGCAATCAATGCTCGCTATATGCCAGCTCAAGCCAAAGGATAATCAGCCAAAACAGTGAATCGTTCTACCGACTGCAAGCATGCCTATTTCAAGGAGATTTTCATGATTTGGTTATACCACCTCACAACACTTTTATTTCATAGTTAGTTGGTTAGTAAGTATTTATAGACCCTTTCATTGTTTTGGAAAGGGTCCTCAATTTTTGTATCAAACTTGGATCGGGAGTTGCACTATTGTGCTTCCGATATATATATTTTTATGAAGACTGGACCTATATTCTGAATTTTAATGAAGAATACTTTGATGAGATATGCAATATTGCTTTTTGTGAGAGTATTTCCAAGTTGGAAGACGAAATCTAAATGCAATTAATATCAGAAGGGATTCAAATTACATATGGTACTATTATCTATGTCTTTGCTCCATTTTTTTTATATGAATCAACGTTTATTCAATCTTGCTATCATTTGATATATGTATGTGTTTTAACAACAATGCTTTTACTTATCACTATTGAATGTTTAAGGAATGTTATTCTTTCAATCGTATTTATGTCAATGATATATGAAGAATAGTGTAATAATGTGTTAATTATTACTTTGTTCAACTACTTGAACAAAGTAATTATCATATAAATTAATGTTTTTATTTATAAGTGGAGTCATCTATATGCCTACTTGTAAATAAGAATTATCAAAAGTTGCACTAAAGTGGAAATTTCCCGGGATAGATTAGTTGTTGATAATTTTGCATTTTAGAATAAATCATCCATCATTATCATTAGATAATAGAAAATCAATCACTTATCCATCCTATTTACAAATAATTGGGAAACTGGTCCCATTATATCCAGTCGGAGCCACCACACCAAACATAAAAGGAGTTGCCTTTAAGGTCCGGACCGGGTGGTTTTCCCCAATGTTGATGCAACGATTTTTGAGGCATCAATAGACCCCCAACACCATTTTCTATCATTCCTATTTTTCAACACAGTTTCCTATTTCGACAGTTTTCTATTTTTGGCAGTTTTTGGGTCATGAACGTCTGGAGCTGTTTTTAGGCCCTAAACGATGTTTTTTATGGAAACGAGCAAACATGAATCTTTGATCCTTGCTTGTAATCGAAATTTGTTGTCCTTGGATAGAACTTTTTAATGGGATATCATGAGTGCCAAACTAAGATCGTATGCCAACGTTACAACCTTGGGAAGTTGATGTTCCAACTAACCCCATCGGGGCCCATGCCTTTTGGCGCTTCATCTCCTAGGATTAGGTTTTTGGATGTTTAGGGTTTTTCATTGTTTTACAAGATAAAAAGGTCTCCAAGCCTCATTGTAATATAGTTCAGAAGGCATGTAGTCATCACATCTCTTCTCATAGATAGATTACCATCGCCTGAGCTAGTTTTATTTTATTGTGCATGTGATTTTTTTTAGCATTTTCTATTAGTAATTTAAGTTCAGTTTCATGGTATATCTGTGTTTCTATTTTGAATTTGTATTTCATTTCGCTCCTTCATAAATCTGAACTAGGTAGAGGGTGCCCACCCCTGTGAAGGCCTAAATGGGCACTAGGTCGTATTCCCCTCAAATGCATAGATGGATATGTTATCTAGTGATCTTCGGGTGGCCACGCGCTCACACTAGTTTGCTTGTAGACCAGATAAACTTTATAAAAATGAATACAAAACATGAAGGAGGTGGACCTGGTGGGACCCCACGCTTGAGTTGACAAGGTAGTGGCCACATTGATGCCACCAACTATTGCTCATCAACCACTGTCACGATCCTTGTGAATCACACGCACTGAACGAACATGCCAACAAGGGAGGGGTCGACTCAGTCGTGGTTTCAATGTGGAACCTTGCCACCACCCACCGCTCATCGCTTGCTGCTTAAGTATTTATTCAATGTAACATGCAGTGGGTGCACCAATGAGGGTTGGTTCACCTGACAACGGTTCCACCATGAAATCCTATTACTACTGACTGCCCTTTCTCCCTTAGCTAACCTTCAACTGTAGTGAGCAGTAATGTAACCAAGTAGTATGATGTAGACCTGACTAGAGGGACCCACCAAGCTAACTTGTCAAGGTTATGTGGAGGCCACAAGGGTTCCACGTGGCAAACAAGATGATGTGGCCTCTTATAATATTTATATTTATATCACGAGAAAGCTCTTGATGAACTGAACACGATGGTGATATTTGTTTGAGTTTTGACGACATTGGAAAAATAGGATTTTTGTAACCCCATCTTCATTACAAACCTTGGATATTGGGTCAAATGAATAGATAACAACTCTCACAGCTCAAGATAGTACAAGGGGGTGGGAGGAAGTGTTACGAATTTATTCTCCTTGATTGCAATGAATGTAACAAGGTGTTTTACAATTTAATTTAGACTTGGACTCCTTTCAGGATAGTTTAATTTACCTAAAGTGGCTTCCATCCTCAACCCCGCCCCATGAGGTTTAAACCTAAGACTGTGCGGGGACTAAACCCCACTCAAAGTAACTGGGCTACACCACATGGATATATATATATATATATATATATATATATATATATATATATATATATATATATATATATATATGTATATGTATATGTATATGTATATGTATATATATATATATATATATATAATATATATAATATATATATATATATATATATATATATATATATATATAATATATAAGGAATAATATATTTTAAAAACTAAACAGATTCATCTTATAATTGAATTTATGAAATTGAGAGGTTAAATTCCTAATATAATATATTTTTTATTATTTAATATAAAAAATAACACATAATATAGAATTAAATAATTTAAAAATAGATATTATTATTTTTTTTTTTTGATAAATTCGATTTCAAGATAAATCTAAGATTTTTTTTTTCCAATGGAAAAATTCGTAATTTCATTAAGAAGCAGAAATTACATTTTGTAGATGCATATGCATATTCCGATATTTATATCAATAGATTATCATCTTCTGAAGAAGCATCAAAGCTAGATACCTGTATCCATGCAGGGAGGTAATAGCCCAACAAAAACTGTGAAAAGTATCCATGAAAAATGCAACAGTGTCAAAAAAGAAATATATTATCTTAATCCACACAGGGAGATAATATTCAAAACAAAGTACTGTGATCTTCATATAAATAATCGCATGTCAGATCAATATAAAAAAAAGAACTATGTACAAAAATATGAAATCGGAGCCCACAATCTAAACCATAATGTCCATAAATGGCCGGTGATAGTACTGGTAATGAACTCCTTCATTTTGTTCACGGATCAACCAGATGCCCGGCTCCCGGATCGCAGCTTCTTTGGAAAGACGACCAATATCTGTGTTCCGCTCCCTGTAGATGTGATTACATGTAAAATAGTCAAAATTGGATATCAATCTTAATGCCTCTTCTAGTATGTGTCTCAATGAGAAAGACCAGCAATAAGAACTTTTATTCAACCAGTCGCAAACAATTTTAGAGTCCCCAAACAATTGTAAAGCATGGCAATTCTTCTCCAAAGCAAAACGAATAACGTGAAAGTTTCGCAAAGTTATTAGTTCCCCTCCTTAATCCCATGATCAAGCTAAAAGAGTGCCTCTCTGATAAATGAAGAATAACACCCCCTCCACAACCTTCTTCTTGTGCAATCCCATCAAAATATGCCCAAGGCATGTTGGGGTCAAACAATTCTTGTGAGATGTTCCTTGTGTGAGGGGGCGGGGGGTCATCAGGGATGAGATCATAGTTTGCTTTGATCTTAGCAGCTATTATAGACCACCTGGGGGAGGGGGGGGGGGTATTCTAAAAAATATAAAGATTGTAGGCTATCCAGACAGCCCAACAGAAAAGCAATGGGAGGTTCCTCAATTTGTGGGGCGTGATGGAGGAGTACCACAGATTCCAGGCTTCTATTAGAGAGTCCGCCTGCCAATTAAATGATGTGGGGATGACTGCTGTCACAAGGGCCCATAACTTACGGGCTTCATGGAAATTCAAGAATAGGTGAGATGCAGATTCACCATCAATGTTGCAAAGATAACACCAGTGAGGACCATGGAAGGAACGCTTCATCAGGTTATCCCCTATGGGGATTTTATTTCTCAGTATGCACCACATTAGTAATATGGATCTGGGGGGTGCCTTCAGCTTCCAGAGGTGTTTCCACCAGGTATGTAGAATCTGGGGCTTCCACAGCTCCGCTAGAACTAAGTATCCTTCCTTTGGAGTATATCTCCCTGATTTTGCCAATGCCCAGATGATCTCATCATCTCCGTCGGTGATGCGAATATGAGCCTCCGAGATAGCCTATATATAGTCCCTCCAGAGCTACTGCCAAAGTGGAGGAATGTTGAGTTGTAGGCCTGATTTCCAAGCTTGATGGAGGAGAGTGGAGTTTGCCTCATCTGCTATATGAGCAAGGTGTGTAACATTTTTCTCTCCTAGGTGCATTAGTAGATCTGGAGGCAATCTGTGCATGTTCCCGCATCCGATCCACGGGTCAATTCCAATAAGCACCCTGTTCCCTAAATGGATTCTCCAAGTAATGCCTGTGCGGATGGGATCAAAAGCTTTCAGGACAGCCTTCCAAATGATCAATATACGAACATTGAGTCTAACTGATCTCCTGATCCAATCCAAAGTCTATAAAGGGGCAATGTATTTCGAGAAAGTCACTCTCGTATACAAACTGTCTGAAGTGACCAGCTACCAACCTAGCTTCGCTGCCAAGGCTGAGGAAAAATCATCAAGCTTTTTGAGTCCCCATCCTCCCCATTTTTTCGGAAGGGTGAGGGCATCCCATTTGGCCCATGCGAAGATTCTTCCCGGTTGACTACCCCTCCATAAGAATTTGCAGCAGAGTGTTTGAATCCTTGTCAGAATGCCTCTAGGAATCCAAGCTAGGGACATCCAATAGACCGGGGTTGCTTCCAGGACACTCTTGATGAGTGTAAGTCGGCCAACCTGAGATAAAAATCTGCGATACCATATGCTGAGTCTCTTTTCCAACTTGACAATGAGCCAAGTCCAATCCGCTATCTTGTATCCAATGGGTTTTAACTTATATCCCAGATATTTTAGTCCCTCACCCAGACCAATCTGTGCAAAATGGAATCGGTGGAGAGCATAATGAATTTCATGCTGTGAGCAGGCAGTGGCCGTCAGAGTAGATTTTCCATCATTAATTATCATCCCCGTGGCTTTCTTAAATAAAGAAAATATATCTCTGATGATAGTCAGATCTCCAACGCTTCCATTGAGAAATATCATCACGTCATCCACAAATAGTAGGTGGGTGAGCATGCAATCTTCAGTTATATTTATACCCTTTAATCTTCCTCTCCTGTGTTCCTCTTTGATTATCCGGCTGAGCCCTTCCATGATCGGAAGAAATAGAATTGGAGAGAGGGGACACCCCTGCCGCAGTCCTCGAGCCGAAAAAAAGAATGGAGTTGCACTCCCATTGACCAGGGCACTAAATGGGATATTAATGATGCATCCCATAATCCATTTTATAAAATTGAAAGGGAATCCAAGATGAGTTAAAAGCATTCTTAAGTATAACCAATTCACTCTGTCAAATGCTTTAGATAAATCTACCTTCATGATCATACGTTTGCTTTTTTTGGTATGGAGTGAGTGTAATACTTCCTGTGCTGTCCCAATCGCCTCATGGATTTGCTTGTCCTAAAGGAAAGCAAATTGTTCTGGCAAGATGTGCTTAGATAAGATTGGCTTCAATCTGTTTGCTATAACTTTGGTGATTATCTTATACAAGCAGTTACAAAGCAAAATGGGATGGAATTCATCAAAAGTGGTCGGATTATCGGACTTCCGAATGAGTGCAATAAAGGTGGAGGTTATGGTAGCTTCCAAATGACCCGAAGCTCTTGACTCCTCAACTACTCGAAGTAGATCTGAACCAATCAAATCAAAAAAATCTAGATAGGATTCGATGGACCAGCCATCCGGTCCCGGGCTTTTGTCCTTGTTAAACCATTTCAAAGTGGCCTCTAGCTCCTCTAATGTTACTTCATGCATCAGGTCATCTTCATCTTCTTACTCCACAAATTTGGGGAAAAGTTGAGCAGCTCTGATAATTTCATCCAAGTTAGCTTCCCTGGGGTCACTGTAGGCTTTCTTAAAGTGAGAGTTGGCTAGAGAAGTGAGTTGAGGGAATGTGTTTGCTGTCCTTCCCTATTCATCCTGCATATGCCAGATGGTATTTACTGCTTTCCTCCCATTAGCAAATTTTTGATAAAACTTTGTATTAGCATCCCCCTCCTGAATCCAGATAGCCCTGATCCTCAATCTCCATTTGTCTTCCCTTTCTTTAAGAATTTTTCCACGGGTCGAGTAGAGGGATGTGATTTTACTCTTATGCTCCTCTGAGCTGTATAGTCCACCCAACACATTTTCAAAATCAGCCAACTCTATCTCTATCTGTCTCATAGTTTGATCATCCTGTAATCTTTTTTGGTGAGCCCAGATTTTGGGCATCTTCTTCAGCTCTATGAGGTTATGGATAAATCCTGCAGATACATTTCCCCTCTCCTCTGAAGGGTTTGCTTTCCAGAAATCAGTCACCATTCTGATAAACGAAGCTTCCTTGAGCCAGGTTGAGCTGAACTTAAACGGACCCTTCGCCCTAGCTCTACCACTTTCCATTTCCATATTTATAGGCAGATGGTCTAAGAGTCCACTCGTGCCAACCCATTTCCTTATGTTGAATCCCAGATCCATAACCTGTTATTTGACTAAAAATCTGTCCAGTCTCCTGGCTAGGCCATTTTCACAAACTCGATTGTTCCTCCATGTGGCTTGTATCTTTGCAAAGGGAATATCGATCAGGTGATGATAGTCCAGTATGGACGAGAAGTAGTCCGAGAGGGTGTCCCTCTGAGTACGGTGACCCCAAGATTCTGAATGACCTATGGAAAAATTAAGGTCCCCTCCAACAATCAAATTATCAACCGAAATAAATCCAATCTCAGTAGATGATCCCAGAAATCAGGTCGATTCTGGCAAGGCTCGTATATGTTGATGATTCTGAGAAGCATGCCCAGCTTTGCTGAGTGTACATTGGCCCCTAAAAATCCAACCCCTCCCCAGCTGTTTATAGACATGATAGATCGAGAATTGATGCCCAAAGCGAGCCCTCCAAATTAGCCTTGGGAATCCAATCCCAAAAATTTCCATCCCGAAAGAGAATGCTCAAGAGTGCGAGTAATACCATTAGCAGCGCCTAAAGTCTCCTGGAGGAAGATAATATCCAGCGAGTCGGTAGAGATTAAACGACGAAGAGCTAGTTTTTTCTCGGGCCTAGCTAGCCCTCTGCAATTGAAGGATAAAATCTTCATGGAGGGGGTTCGGAGGGGGTTATTCTGGCTCTAAGAACCCCAGGAATGGTGGATTGTTTGCCCAAAGCAATATCGTCATCCGCTTGTGCTTGAGCATGTTTAACTTCAGAGGGATGGTGCCGGGAAGCCTTAGGAGGGGGAGGGGGATGGATGATGTCAAGTCCGACATGATCCTATACCGAATTCTTCATTCTAGAACGTGTATTGTATCTAGGTACAAAAGGAGTAGACAAGGAGGCTGTGAGCGCCGGAGGAGGGCTACAAAAAAGGGAAGGGGAGTGGGGGGGGGGAGAAGAGTGAGTGGGGGGAAAGAAGAGTGAGGGGGAGCAATATCACATGAAATTTGAACAGAGGTTGCCATCGAATTTACAGTTCCCGGTCCCAATGACAGCCCAGATATTGTATTAATATTAATATCAGAAATGCATCGAGAGGGGGTCAAGTGAATGGAATTCATACCTGAAGTATTGGAGTCTCTCGAGGCTGCCGTGGCCGTAGCTGGAACTGGTGGCGGAGGGCGATGGGGTGGCCTACCATGCTTCCTCGGGTTGCTCTGAGCCAATTCCGAAGACCTCAATCCAGGACCCGATAAAGCAGCTGTTCCTCCAGAACGTGGAGTGTCGTTCCTAGGCATGTCTTTAGTAGCCCTAGGCTGTTCCTCCCTTGCTGGATCTCCATGCGACTGAGCCTCCTGCTCCTGAGATTCCTGAGTAGTTTGTTTAGCATCCTTCCTGAGGTTCCACCTATTCAGTGGGCAATCTTTGAATAGGTGCCCCACCTTGTGGCATCGCCTACATCTGAAGGGAATCCCTTCATAGTCCAACATTTGCCTCCTCGCAGCATTCCTCCATTGAATGTTTATGTACTTAGGTAGTCCTTCCGAGAGGTCAAGGTGCACTAAAATCCTGGCATAAGCCATTCTTCCAGTCGTTTGAAAAGTGTCATCATAGGTAAGATAAGATCCCATAGCATCCCCAATCTGCCTGAAAATCTGCTCTGTCCAGAAGTGATAGGGAAGGCCCAGAAGACGCACCCAGATAGGACCAGCCTCCACTCTCTCCTGTTCAGTATCAAACATCGACGTCCACCTTCAAAGGAGGACGGGTGCTTGGTCAATGTGCCAAATAGTGGAAAGGAACCAGTTTGTGTGAGCGAGACATTTGAATCTTAGGGCAAACCAACCCTTGGAAAAGGTTTGAACCCTAGGGGGTTCCGTCAAATGATGACCCCAGACTTCCATTGCCCATTTTTGCAGCCTCTCCACACTGTAGTGCCTTCCCCTGAAGCGTCCCACCAGTACTTTTTTCTGCCGAATCCATTGCTTCAGGAAATGGTGTGTCCTCAGTTAGTTTAAGGAAGATATCATGCTGCTCTGTAGTAGACGCCTTTTCCTTTTGGAAGCTCCTCAGTGTTTGCTGCTGATGCCTTCAGTCGTTCTGTCAGTCTGTGCCACCGCGTGTGTGATTGAACCTCTTGTTGCCGTAGGGCCTTTTGCCCTAATATTGTCAAAATGCCCTGAAATGATGCCAATGCCCGTGAAATTGCCTGGTAGAGGAGTCCCCACGTCCAAGGGAGCAGATAATGCCAACGCTTGGACTTCTTGTTCCGGTAGATATCCCTCCAAGGGTTTGTCCGGCCCCGTCGCAGAGTGAAAAGAACCCGAACCCTGTCCTAGGGTTTGTAAACCCAAATCTCGCGAGCACTCAGAAACAGTCAAGGTACCTGGTAAGAGAGGAGGGCCATTGAAATCCTGAATAGCCGAGGCTTCTTTGGGCAGAGAGATGGAGGGTATGCGTGACCTTGAGAAAGTAGGGAGGGCTTCTACTTCCGTAGTAAATTCATGGTCAAACGAGAAAAAATCTTCCTCAGTGGTCCCAGGCTGAGTCCAAATGGGTTGGTTCTCCGTAGGATCCGCGGAATAATCAACAATGTCCTCCATAACTGTCAAAACCCCTAGCTGATAGCTTCCCGCAGGAATGTCAGTGGAGGACCGATAATCGTCTAGGAAAAAACAATCTAACTGGAAAGCTGAGCCGTAAACAGCTAATGGGCGAGTTAAGGTAGCCGTAGAGGTATCTGTAATAGGGCCTTCAAACTCGGTCGTTCCCTCGTCCCTGTAAACTGTGTTGCACACCTGCTTCGAGACCCTAACCCCAGTCACCCGTCATCCCATTCCAGTCCTGGCATCTTTCATTTCCAAGATAATTCTAAGTTAATTATAAAATAATAAAAATAATATTCATCCATTACCTAAATAAAACCTTTTCACTTAAAAATAAAATAAAAAATAATATAACCATTTAATATAATAATTTATTTATTTATTTATTTATCTATAGCATTAGCATAAAGCATTCTCAGTTTAGTAAACTTAGTTTAATAAGAATTACTAAATTTTTAAAAGATTTTCATTTAAAAAATTACAGAGTGAACGTTCTTATTGGTAAATATTTAAATGTATAAGTAACTTTGTTCTTGGTTCACTTTAATTGAAAAAAAAATTAGATACATAAGTTCAATATGTTACAGGTAGGTGTCCTTTATTGTTATTATATGCATATTTGCATTGAGAGGCGCTCTACAACTTAATATAGGGTAATGTGTAGATGTAATTAAGCTGTAAGGCGTTTCCTCTGGGAATAACTTTCCTCTTGTCTTACCTATCGTCCTTATGCCCATCTGATCTGATGTTAGACGATTCAAATGTTTTCCACCCTTAAATACACACTGTTAATTGTTACCCAACTCCTTAACTAACTAACTAACTCTCTCAAGTTTTAATGTTCTTTGAGACTGTAAATGTTGCGCAAAAGTAAGTCATAGCTTCGCAGTAGTGATGAACAGTGTAAATGTTGTGCACAGTTCCGAAGAAATCACTATTGTGAAGAAGAGGAGGTCAGATACAGATACAAATTTGCATAATTGTGCATAATTTTTTCATAAGCTGCCCTTAGATTTTGCAAAGAATAGGGACTTTAATAGCATAAAAATGGAATACTTTTGTTTACTAACCAGTGTATCGTGGTTGTGATTTCTTGTGACTGTTGCACTTGTATTTACAATATAGGGGATGATAGTTGTTGTGGGTGAAATGGTATGGATTTTACCCCTAATTGTGCCATAGCAAGTATACTGATATATTATTTCTATGCATTGAAACAAATCTATATGGTGGAGGTGGAGGTGTCCTGTATGGAGGGTATCGTTTCACAATTTCATAGAACATGCCATGATTTCACGGGAAAGAGCATGGAGTTTCAAAAAAGGATTCTTGAAAGGGCCACCATGACCGAATATGTTGTTGTCCCTCCTGCTCTAAACTACTTGCCCCTTAGGTTAACGCATGAGGCTTCTTGCCATGAAGCAGAGGTCGCCATGTTTGGCTGTGTGCGGGATCTGCCCAACTTTAAGCGAGTGTTTGATCACATCTACATACATTATGGTGGTAAGGCAGTCATTCAATTTACAACTCATCCAAATTCTTATTAATATAATGCATTCTAGCCCATGTACATGATTCTTGTTCTAATTTTTAATTATTTTTGTTTTGGATAACGTTGACGATCAATTTTTCATCATCAGCAGATTAATTTGATTTGAGAAGAGGATGGTAATTACATGATTTTCCCTCTATTTTTCCGGCTATATTGATTGGAAAAATTCTTGTAATGGATGAGGACATTAATTTTGTTTCTGTTGCAACTAATTCTTATGTGCAACTCTCTTTTAGGATTCAATTCTTTCCGAGGCATAGTTCTATGGATGTGTTAAATGTCTCTTTTCCAATATTCCACGAGACTACTGTGCTAAATCTTAGAAGTTGTTGTTAGTTGACATGGATGATTATATCTTCTAGAATTTGGTGCATGAAGTGCATGAAGTCCTTGGACTTTTATGTAGGTTTCATACGTTGTCTGAGTTTGATGAAGGGAAGCGGAGCTGTTGGAGACGTCTAGTGCGCCACAACCAACAGCGTAGGAATCCCAAACCTTATTCTTTTTGTCAGAAATTTCTTCAAAATATTTATACAACCGCTTCAAAAATATATTGGGTTTCAGACTGTTACATCTTGCATGCTACAATGAAATAACCCAAATTAGTAGCATATGCCATGTTTCTTCAATAAGGTTTGTCACAAGATATTATCCTGCATTGAAAACTAATAATGACCCTGATTTACACAAGTTTCCCCTCCAAGTGTTCGATTAATTACTGTAACGTCCTGTAAAGACTGGCTTCTTATCAGGATTCCTAACTAAGGTCTGGAACTGCAGCATTGAAATCAGATCAACAAATTGAATCTAGATTAAATTCATGCTATGTTGCATGTTTCTACAACATTAGCATATAAAGGATGGAGGCATGATAATCAATTTACAAGGCCTTCAGGTATTGTTCAACTCATTGTTCGAGCAATACATGCTAAACTAGAACATGTAGACTCTCAACAATTTTTTCAACTGAAAAAAGAAAAGAAAAATTGTAGATCCCGATTCACCATTCGAATGCCACATTCAACCAAAACTTCTGAGTTAAATTGATATTTGGGGTGTTATTTTTCTGCAAAACAATTAAAACATAAAACTACAACAAATAGACAGGCAGATAGACAGGCAGAAACACCAGCAAACGTGAGACAAAGCTCACACAAACTTCATTACTACATTTGCTCAATTACATCACACTTATATAGGAAACTCACAACTAATTCTGGCAACCAATTCCTAACCACTCACAACTAATTCTGGCAACCAATTCCTAACTAATTCTATTTATGCATTATTCTCACATCCTCCCTTAATGGAGAAATGGATTTTCTACAATACCTAACTGACTTCTAAAAACTTCAAATTTGATTTTACCAAGGGGCTTAGTAAATATATCAGCCACATTATCCTTGGTGTTACAAAATATCAATCCAATTTCATTTGACTCAATTTTCTCACGTATAAAGTGGTACTGTAACTCAACATGTTTTTTTCTAGCATGGTAAACTGGATTATGTGCTAATTTGATAGCACTCTGATTATCACAATTGATACATGTTGCACCACTTTGTGCTTCTTCAAGATCTGCAAGAATTCTCCGCAACCAAATAGCTTCACAGGTGGCATTGGTCAAAGCTTTGCACTCTGATTCTGTTGATGATAAAGAAACAGTTGGCTGTTTCTTACTACTCCAAGATACAACCCCTGATCCAATATGAAATGCATAGCCAGAGGTAGATCGTCTGTCATCTGGATTTCCTGCCCAACCTGAATCAGAAAAACCTGTCAGTACAACATCAGATTCATCAGTATACATAATACCAAGATTTACTGTTCCCTTTAAGTATCAGAGAACTTTCTTTGCAGCATTCCAATGATTTCCTGAAGGCTTAGCCATGAATTGACTAAGGATACTGACTGAGTATGCTATGTCTGGTCTGGTAGTGGTGAGATAGTTCAAACTTCCCACTAACTGACGATATAATGTTCCATCTGCGTCTTTCGATCCATCTTCTTTGTACAACTTTGCATTCTGTTCTAAGGGAGTTGACATAGCTTTGCAATCTGTCATATTGAACTTTTTAAGAATCTCCTTTGTATAT
>APFE031034547.1:47754-69896 GCA_000404065.3 Pinus taeda
TTTCTCCATCAAGTTTTGTAGACTCATTTAAATATGAATCTGCAAGGGGATTAGCCATTTCTCCACCAATGACCAAATTAAAAAAAAATTGAAACTCCAATGACCAAATAAAAGATGCAATGTTTGTAGTTAATTGTCTTCTGTCACCATATATGAATGCACTCGCAGGTCATGCACTGCGCACGGTGCTTCCTTCTAGGAATCAACTAACACCATACAATATAATAACATTCAACTTAAATTTGAATTTAAAAGCTGATTCCGAAAACCTGTGGAGTAAATAGAACTTTCAACACAAGTAAACACAACTTCAAATCGTACCCATCTGGGGTTGAGCGAATTTCATTTCTCAGACAGCAAATTCGTACTAATTTCATTTCTCAGACAGCAAATTCGTACCCATCCGGGGTTGAGCGAATTTCATTTCTCAGACATGAGGAATGTTCGAACAGCGAACAGAGTGACACACGGTACCAGAAGCCGTGACACAGAGGCAGAAATTACTAAAATAACACTCACGCAGGCAGATTAATTTACTAAAATAACACTCACGAATGTTCGAACAGCGAAATAACACTCACGCAGGCAGATTTCGAACAACGAAATCGAAATAACACTCACGTAGGCAGATTCTCCCTTCACGCAGCAATGTGCTCGCCTTCACGCAGAGCCTCCACATCAGCCTTCACGCAGAGCCTCCACACTAACTTGGCTCTGATACCAAATTAAAACATAAAACTACAACAAATAGACAGGCAGATAGACAGGCAGAAACACCAGCAAACGTGAGACAAAGCTCACACAAACTTCATTACTACATTTTCTCAATTACATCACACTTATATAGGAAACTCACAACTAATTCTGGCAACCAATTCCTAACCACTCACAACTAATTCTGGCAACCAATTCCTAACTAATTCTATTTCTGCATTATTCTCACAAAAACTTGCCCTGCTATTTAATAGGATGTGTGAATACATTCATGTATCATGTATGTAATTTTTAATAACTATATCTTCACAAAAACACATTGCCACAACAAACGCCATGCACTGAAAGAGAGCTCCAATCAATTGGAAGAACCCAAAATAAAAGCATGTATTTCACTCCAACTAGAGAAGGTATGAAGAATTTCACTTTGCTTTGTCCAAGAACTAGAACCTTCTGCATATGCTCTCTCCTGTTTGAGAAGACTAGAAAACAAAGGAACAAATGATACTCCAAAACGTTTTCCAACCCTTCCTAGGGTTGAGCTTTTACCAATCACTATTCCAATATCTGCCTGAAGAAGACAAAGCAAGTCACCTAAACTGTCCCCAATGTATATAGAGATATGTTCAGTGTCCTGGTCTTGTGAAGAACCTATATTATTAAATATTTTTAGCTTGTCAACTGGGGACTCAACACGTCTATCAATACCACCGTCAAGACTGATTCCAGAAAGGTAAGTTTATTTGAATGAATTTGTAAACCATCCAAACCACTTGATGAAAAAGTGGCCCTGATGATATCTCCAATCCCAACACATAGAAATTATGTGCACTCCCACATTTAAATCGTCCATCTTCATTAGGATTTGTTCAAAGAAGTTTGCACATCCATCCTAAAATGCAAGACGCTTTCCTTCCTTTTTAATATCATCTATATTAATGCCCTCAAGTACACCTGACTCCACAACTTTTGAGTTTCCCTCCATTTCGAATTTAGACAACTGCACAAGAGATTGGTGTAGACGTTCATAATAAAAAATGTCCACTTCCTCGGGTGGAAAAATCTTCCTTAAACATTCTTCACATTATTTAGAATATTGACTAGAAAGTGTATCCCAAGTGTTTTGCAACTCTGATGATGTCTTTCTATCACTTCGATTTTCAACACCATTTTGCTCAGTTTTGAGAGTAGTCAATATTGCAATTTAGGCTCACTGCTGATGAATCCAAGAGAGTGCAAGACAAATCAAAATATGAGACAATGCTATATCGGTGGCTGGCTGAGTCACCTCGTTTCAATAATGCAACCTATACATTGAGACACGATACCGCATCTTTACGTTGTGCTTTTCCATGGGGAGGAGTGGTAATCCCACATTCAAACCGTAGGGCATAGACTAAAGACTATTATTGATGATATGATATCACATTTATATGTGTAACCTTTCTGGAACCAAAACTCAATACATTCTCCATTGTAACGAGAAATGGTTTTAGTGCTACTTTGAGTCCCAATAGTTGAGAAATTAGATTTACTTCTATGCAACTCTCCCATTGAAATGAGCATAAATTAGATTTAGGTTATTTCTCATAGAATTAGCCCGAGATAAAGCTGGAGACATGAAATCAATTTACCAATAGTCGAGAAATTAGATTTACTTCTATGCAACTCTCCCATTGAAATGAGAATAAATTAGATTTAGGTTATTTCTCATAGAATTATGCAACTTTCCCATTGAAATGAGAATAAATTAGATTTAGGTTATTTCTCATAGAATTATGCAACTTTCCCATTGAAATGAGAATAAATTAGAATTATGCAACTCTCCCATTGAAATGAGAATAAATTAGATTTAGGTTATTTTTCATAGCATTAGCCCCAGATAAAGCTGGAGACATGAAATCAATTTACCAAGAAGAAAGATGTGAATTTAATCAATTTACCAAGAGGAAAGATGTGAATTGTCAACCTGAATGGATCAATATGCTTGCCTACAACCCCGTTCAAATCAACCCGAATGGATCAATATGCTTGCCGACAACCCCGTTCAAATCAAGCTGTTCTTTATAGCAACCCGAATGGCAATATGCTTGCCTACAACCCCGTCCTACAACCCCGTTCAAATCAAGTTGTTCTTTATAGGATGATGCACATTTTATAATAGTAACTCGAATGGCAATATGCTTGCCTACAACCCCGTTCAAATCAAGTTGTTCTTTATATAATGATGGACATTTTAGAATGTTTTTCGAATTGACCGGAATTACTTCTTGGGCAACTCACTTCACCTTTTAGGGAATATACAACGGGACGCTTCTCTACAAGCCTTGTTTCTTATGACTATGATTTTGCTACTTGCTTTTAAACTAAACATCCAAAACTTGTTCTTGTTTGATCAATGTGACGACATACAACTCGAGAAAACCCTTGCTATTTTGGTTATTCCTACTTTACATAGAACTTGATAAATGGTTTTGTTGGTTCCCTACTCGACATACACAAGACTATTTTGGTTGCTCCTCCTCTTCTATCTGGTATCTATCTATCTATAAAAGAATCTTATATGGCGTTACACACCCTTTGTAAAGGCCTCTCAGTGCAAGCTACGAATCCAAATACTAACATTATAGGGTCTTCATCATTTTGTACACAATTTACAACCATCCAATGCCCAAATCTCTTATTATTTCAATATTTGAATAGCTATTGCGGTGGTTCATGTTTATCAATTTGGGGATTTATGCCAAAAAATTAAGAAAATGTTCAAAATTTGTTGCTCAAGTAACGTATTCTCAGTATCCACCATAATGATTGTGAACTAGTGTGGATTGCATTTCATTAAATGATGAATGGTTGAGTTCACTTAATTCTTTTTCTATATTTTCTATATTTTGACTTGTTATATCTATTTCATATTAGTATATTTTGACTTGTTAACTTTTCTTACTACGTGTCTCGATGCAGATTTGTAATAAATCTTGGTTGGAATTATCTCGGGCAGGTTTGAGTCATTCATGGTTCATGGTTCCAACCTGCTTGGTGATAATTTTTGACATTTCTGAGCTAGTAAGCATGCTCCAAGAATTTGCATGGTGCTTATTATTGTAGTTGACTAAACCTATTATTTATATATTTAATCTTGTAGCAAACTTTTCTCTTTAAATCTAGCCATATGGAAAGTCAAGATTCTTATTTATTTAAAACTTGATTGAATTTTCTATAATCTTATTAGATTTTCTCTTGAAAAGAGGATTATTTCTCAACAAAAATAATTTACACCTATTTGAATCCTTGTATGGCATTCATTAAAATATCCATGATTGATGTCTCTTAATTCTTTTAGTATATATCATATATTTTCATCCCTTGTTAATTTACACCTATTTGAATCCCTGCATAGAATTTCATCAAAATATCCATGATTGATGTCTCTTAATTCGTTTAGTATATATCATATTTTTTCATCTCTTGTGAACTTAGTCATCAAACCATGTTCTATAGCTACGTGTGAAGTTTTTTTGGATAAGGGAGGGAAACTGAGCTCTAAAAGTCAATCTTCTTAACCCACATTCAAACGCTCAACATCTAACTTCATTTGATATGACCATGCGGTCAGGTCTCACAATGGATCAACTTGTGTTAGAGGATTAACCTCTTATGTCCCAAGCACCATTAATGCAAGGAGTACAACACAAATTTGGTCTTTTTGCAACAAACAAGTTATTAACAATGTATCCCCAGTCCTCTACTAATCTTGCAACAGGTGGGTTCCTTGCAACTATTGTGAATTCTATGGATAAAAGCCACCAAGGTGAGCCACTTGTTTCCAATGCAGGCAAAATGGGAAAATTTAGAGGAAATATATTTGGCATGTTGCAGGGGAGTAGTTTCAAAATCTCTCAAGCTGCCAACTCACAAGATATTCAAGGCACCATAGATCTCATGTATAGGTCCTTGGAAACACAAAATAATCATTCTCATGATCAACCTGGCATGGTGCACCGAGGAAGCAAACAATTTACTAATGTGTATTTGTTGAGGCCTTTTGAATCATCTATTTATGACACTCATCAACTATTGTAGTTCTAATATGTTTGTTCTTACAACACATTTTTCTTGTCCTCAGAGTTGAAGATAATTGTTAAAACTTCACTATGACAATTATTTGTATCATCTAGATGCAGACAATTGCTTTCAATTACTATCGCTTATTTTTTTGTCATCATGTTGGTTGTGTTTGTTATCTTTATCTATATTACAATATAATACTCAAATGGATATTGCTAATTTAGGTCAATATAGGTATATCTTATGTGGATGTTGCATCCATTTAATGATCACATTGGATAGGGTGAACTTAGGGAATGTGTTTGTAACTTGTCCCTCTATTCCTGCTCTTGAAATATATCATATATTTTCATCTCTTGTTAATTTACACCTATTTGAATCCATTGATGTCTCTTAATTATTTTAGTATATATCATATATTTTAATCTCTTGTTAACTTAGTCATCAAACTATTTCGATCGGCATGTGTGAAGTTTTTTTTTTCGGATAAGGGAGGGAAACCAGGCTTTGAAAGTCAATCTTCTTAACCCACATTCAAATGCTCAACATCCACAACTTCTTGTGCCATAGCTTCATTAATACTCACATTTCTTTTCTATAGTTTCATGTAAGCCTCCATGAATTCTTCAACTTCATTTACAATTTAGCCCCAAGCCCCTACAACTCCTGGATTATTATGGGATCCCCATGAAAATGATGTTGGAAAAATGCTCTACAGAATTTCAGTACCATTTGGTTTAATGGAGCACCTTAATGGTCAACAACTTAAAATCATTTGTAGTGTGGACCTCATGGGGTTTATGGCTATCTTTAACTTTCTTATTAATGAGACAAAACCCAATTCAGGTAATTGTCTTAGAGCTCATTTAACTAAGGCAACTTGGCAGCTTTAAACCTCAACAAACATAGAATGGGTGTATTGTTAGGGATCCGCAGGCTTGCTTCTTAACTTATCATACAATTTCTCTCCCCTTTCAAGGTATATGATGGATACTCTATTTTGAAATAGTTCTTTGTTGATTTAAATTGTTCAGGTAATTCTATTCTACTCAATATGATATTAGAAGCAAGTGAAATCAATTTTGGAAAACATAAAGCCTATTGTGGACTCTTGGATCTCAAATTTGTTGCAGAGAATGAGATTGTACAAGGTGATACTGAATCTAGATCTCGTACCGAGTTTTCTGAAACCAAACCTAAGGATTCCCAATGCATAAGTTTCTGTTCATCTTTACTCATCTTCCATATGTTACCCACGTACGTTGTTTCCTTTGACACAAGGCACAAGTAGGACAACATTAAGATTTCTCTTTTTCTCAAATTGCGCTACATTTAGATAGCATAACATAACACATCTCTTTTCATCTATGCTCTTTTCTCATATGCTACGCACTTAAGACGTTTTCTTTGCAACATTTGGTGCCATTGCTAGTGTAAGAAAGTTTGTAAACATTTTTACATGTCTCCTTAATATGTTGAATTTATATTAATATGTCGAACTTATATTAATATGTCTAATTTATAAAAAGTAAATTGGTAAACATTTACATGTTCGTTAAAATTAATATCAAGCCCAAGGGAGATGTTGTGGTGTCCGTAAGTTAAAGATAATAAAAATAGCAAAATTCAAATTTGTTACATTGTAATTTTGTTTTTATTAATAAAATTACTAATAACTTTTTAGATTAAAAAAAATCATAATATACATATTAAATATATAAGTAACAACAATAAGTTAAGCCATTTTACCTTATAAAATAGAATAATGATTATGTAATCATATTTATATTTAATTAATAAGCACACAAACTTACAATATAACGATATTTTTAACCATGGATATTCACGTCCACTTTGCCATAGATATTATTAATTTGTAAATAGGCTTTGTTACACCCTATCATATTCTCCTTATAGAAGTAGGTCTTTCCCCTATCGAGACTAGGCTTCTGTTGTACAAGCACAAACTCAATAACATAGGAGATCATAGACTTCCTAAGCTAGCTTTAAATTCCAACCAAAACCACCTAAGGCTCAATCGGGGGTGGTATAAAGACACGAAGGCCTGGTTAAACCTTTGGGAGATCAACGAGAATAATGCTTTGCAAAACATTAATAACACTCAAAATATTGTTACTTCTAAGTTCAAAGAAAAAATGTGGTGTGAGAAGATTTAGCAACTAAAAGAAAATTAAGTTACTATAAGAAGGTCATCAACCCCACCCTAGAAGATCAAAAGTATCTCTCTGTTTTAACTAGCTCAAAGAAGAAAATTAATATAGCGAAGATTAGAACTAACTCTCATGAGCTCCATAGTGAAATAGGTCGTTGGGCAGTTCCTAAAACACCATGGATGGAAAGGATCTGCCATCTCTGTGAGAATAGGAACATCGAGGATGAAAACCACTTCCTCTTAGAGTGCCCCGTGTACAACCACATTAGATCTCAGTTTCATAATCTTTGTGGCAATACTGACCTTCCTAGCCTTTTACGATGTCAAAATTATAGTGAGCTTGGGAGGCTTCTCTCCAAGCTTTTTGAGCATATGAATAAAATCTTAAATCAAACTAAATAATTTATTTCTTTAGGTCCAATAGACCAAAGTTTGGTTTCAGTGGATGTTAACCACCACCATCATCATCAATACCATAAGCCAATACCATGGCTCATCAATACAACATGCCCAAAAACCATCTCTCATTTCACACTCAAAATATTTTATTTGAATTTATTGGTAGAGGCTCTACAACCTAGTATAGGGGTAATATGTAGATGTAATGTAAGAAAGTTTGTAAACATTTTTACATGTCAGCTTAATATGTTGAATTTATATTGATATGCCCAATTTATAATATGTAAATTGGTAAACATTTACATGTCGGTTAAAATTAATATAGAGCCCAAGGGAGATGTTTTAGTGTCTTTAAAATGTTAAAAATAATAAAAATAGTAAAATTCAAATTTTGTTACATTGTAATGTTTTTATTAATAAAATTACTAATAACTTTTTAGATTAAAAAAATCATAATATACATATTAAATATATAAGTTAAGCTCCATTTTACCTTATAAAATAGAATAATGATTATGTCATCATATTTAAATTTAATTAATAAGCACACAAACTTCCAATATAACAATATGTTTAAGCATGGATATTCACGTCCACTTTGCCATAGATATTATTAACTTGTAAATAGGCTTTGTTACAATACCATGGGCAATACCATGGCTCATCAATACAACATGCCCAAAAACCATCTCTCATTTCACACTCAAAATATTTTATAAATAATTTTTCTGAATTTAATTTTATAGCTTTTTTTATTAAAATTTAAAAGAAAAAATATTATAATTATTTTTGAGATATATCCACATCTCTATCACGTGAAAATATATAAGATACAAAATAGTAGCTATAAATTAAGATTCATTTCACCGTATAAATTAAAATAATAATTTTGTAACCATATTTAAATCTCACTAATAAACACAAAAAAAACTTAATACTTACAATATAACAAGATTTTAAACCATGGATATTCACCACCATGTTACCATGTATATTATTAACTATACCATACTATGGGCCAATACGATGGTTCATAATACCACATGCCCAAAAACCATCACTTATTTCACAATCAAAACAATACTTACAATTAACAAGACTTTTAAACATGAATACTCATCCCATTTTACCATGGATATTATTAACCATACCATACTAACGGCCAATACCATGACTCATCAATACCACATGCCCAAAATTCATCTTTCAATATATATACATTATTACATAAAACACTCTCCATCCCTCCATCCCTTCATGTTCACCATTTCACTACTGCAAATAAAACTTCTAGAATGGAAGACCAACCAGAAACATAAGAATAAACATTCAACAACAATGTCATGCAGGACAATGCTTGAATCCTTATATTACCCTCTGCTCTCCCATGCTACTTGCATGAGGCATTGAGATACAATATTTCTTCCTTGCGTGGAGTTAAAATCCATCCACTAATTGTGAGACCATAACAACGACAAGACATTAAAATTAATTTGAATTTACCTGGAAGTAATTGCGAAAAGTTGGCCGAGGCGTTTCACACTTGTAATAATCAATCAATCCTTATCCTCATTGTTTCCATTGTGTATCCCAATATCACCGCAAAACACCCAAGTGTTGTTGTAAATGAGCCAAGGGTCCATTCATTTCATGATGCGTGACCAAGATATTAATTTAGCTTCCCTGGAAGATTTAAACTTGACATCGGAGAACAATGTTTAAGGCATCAACATAATATGATAAGCATGCAGTGGAAATCCGCAATGGCAATCAATTTGTATAGTCACGTGCAAAAGCCATTTAATATGGCGTTAATAATAATTGAATTTATTATGATTCATGGAATTAGAGAGATAATAGTCCTTTCATGTTCCACTATCAACTTTCCTTGCTCCAAATTTGTTCCTTTGTTGGCTATTGAATTTGTCAAGAAATTGTTATGTGAATCTATATGAATTTTTTTTTATCTATGCGAATTGTGTGGGTTGAAGAATTATTATTGGCAAAACTAAGGGAGAGTCTATAGTATGAAGCTTTTTTTTTTCCTTATCTGGTAGATGATTGTCATTGAATCACCATAAATCGTGATTTTGTTTATTTTTGTTGCCATTGTAATTTCTAATCCATGCCATAATGCAATATATTCAACATGATTATTTGAAGTCGTCCCCAATCCCCATGCGTATTGTGATTCTATTTGTTCATCGAGGCCTAATATTACCCCTCTTGCTATTAATAAAAGATTACTTGAACAAGGAAACTCCAGAATTCTCAGATGGGCATTATGGTTGGAAGGCTTTGATTTTGACATTGTCTACAAGGCTGGAAAAGAGAATTATTTAGCAGACTTTCTCACCAGAGAAGGAGAAAACTCTAATAACCCTTTCGAAGAACAATAGCACTTATGGTTCTGGTTTTTCGAAGAACCTTCTTGGAGGAGTTCTTATAGCATCCAAACCTATAAGTCTCTGTAAAGGAGTCACAAATACTCGGTTTAAAATGCAACTACTTTTTCACATTCTTCTTTGTTTTATATGCTACACATTAATTTATGAGAATAGTGAGGACATGTTGATGCAATGCAGCCAACGAAAGTGTTTCCATAGAAATTCCTTGACTAGAGAGAGATTGATGAACTAACTCTGCAATTTTCCCTGGCATAGAAGCAAGATAATGTCGTAGGTAGGCTACATTCTGGTATAAGGAATCTTGTAGAAGAGATTTTGCATGGTGCAATAGTAGTCTAAAAGCAAGTCAAGACTACATAACCTTTAGCTCATAAATAACTGAGCATAGTGGTCTGCATTAGTTGGTATGATCATGAGAAATTCATGAGAGAGGGCTTCAAGTATAGCTTTTAGAGGGTCATCATGGTCAAGGATTTCTAATTGTTCTGCTCTTGTAAGATTATCCCACCATAATCTAGCATTACCACTTAATGCCCAAGTGATTTGGATGACTACATCCTTCCAGGAGGCTTTAGAACCTGCTTTCTTTTGGAATCCCCATGCATTTATCTTTTGCAACAAAATCAATGTCTGATCTTTGTTTAGGCAATCAAAATTAATAAACATTGTATTACCCAGATTACTGAAATTAGAGGATTTTTCTTCCTTGGCATCAATATCATTCATTTGTTTAGTCCATTTTGAAGAAAGGACTACTATGTGGCTGAGATCCTAAGTCTAACCTGGAAGTCTTTAGAGTTTTATTGGAGAAATTAAAAGTTTCAATACGTTCATGCTTATTAGAAGATTCTACAACTTCTTCTGAACCTGTCATTTTGATTTCAGAAATAGAAAATTCTTGTAATTTCTGTTTGACAAGATTAAGCTTTTCACAAGCCAATTTTGTCAAATAGAAATTAGAAGAATTTTCTATTTCTGAAATCAAAATGATAGGTTCAGAAGAAGTTGGAGAATCTTCTAATAAGAACAAATGTACCGAAACTTTTAATTTCTCCAATAAAACTCCAAAGACTTCCAGGTTAGACCTAGGATCTCAGCCACATAGTATTCCTTTCTCCAAATGGACTAAACAGATGAATGATATTGATGCTTAGGAAGAAAAATCCATTGATTTCAGTAATCGGGGTAATACAATGTTTATTATAAATCTTGTCTACATCAATATCGAAAGTATCCAATTTGGTTGGGGATCAAACTCTTGCGTAATGACACGAGTGTTATATAGAAGATCCTTATTATCTTTATTCAAAAGTTCGGACAACCATGACCATCGTCTATCATGTGTGGATTTGCATGATTCATAAAACTCATAAGTTTTCCTAGAGTCCATACTAATACAAGAGAAAGAATAAGAGAAACTTGAAAAATCACAAAACTAGTTGAAATCCTTGGTATACCGCCTTCACACCCAAAAACAACCTCCTCTGGTCTTCAAACGGGACTTATCACAATGCACGACCTTCGGCTTTTGCCTACAACAGGTAAACTCTCACTCTATGGCTCATGCTCTTTGTGATCTTGCGTACTCTGAAATTGCATAGTCAGTTTGCCTTGCAAAAAACTTAGATGACTTGGCTCGAGATGTGATAGAGGTCAAGGAACATGTTAAAAAATTGCATCAGACATTTGACACCCTTAATGCTCACCAAGATGGTCAAATTGAAAAACTGCAGGTCATTTCAAACCAGCTAGGAGTGATCAGTAAAGTAGTTTTTAATTTTCAAAGTTCATTGGCAAGGCCATCATCCTCGCTTCATTATGAAGACATTGAACAAGAAGGAACAATTTTTAGCTATCATAGAGCCACCAAAAGCTCCTCAAGTCTTGTTTTGAAGATGATTGATCAAGATCATATCTTTGATTTAGATATTTTGGATAAACTTAATCAGGGAAGAAAATTGGCTTGTGAAAAGCTAAATCTTGTCAAACAGAAATTACAAGAATGTTCTATTTCTGAAATCAAAATGACAGGTTCAGAAGAAGTTGGAGAATCTTCTAATAAGCATGAACGTATTGAAACTTTTAATTTCTCCAATAAAACTCCAAAGACTTCCGGGTTAGACCTAGGATCTCAGGCACATAGTAGTCCTTTCTCCAAATGGACTAAACAGATGAATGATATTGATGCTAAGGAAGAAAAATCCTCTGATTCCAGTAATCAGGGTAATACAATGTTTATTAATTTTGATTGCCAAAATAGAGATCAGACATTGATTTGTTGCAAAAGATAAATGCATGGGGATTCCAAAAGAAATAAGATTCTAAAGCCTCCTAGAAGGATGTAGTCATCCAAATCACTTGGTCACTAAATGGTAATGCTAGATTATGGTGGGATAAGCTTACCAGAGCAGAAAAATTAGAAATCCTTGACCATGATGACCCTTTACAAGCTATACTTGAAGCCCTCTCTCATGAATATCTTGGGATCATACAAACTGATGCATACCGCTATGCTTAGCTATTTATGAGCCAGAGGTTATGTAGTCTTGACTTGCTTTCAGACTACTATTGCACCATGAAAAAACTCTTCTATAAGATTTATGATTACCAGAATGTAGCCTACCTAAGACATTATCTTGCTTCTATGCCAAGGAAAATTCGTGAGTTAGTTCATTAGGCTCTCTCTGCTCAAGGAATTTCTATGGAAACACTTTCGTTGGCTGCATTGCATCAGCATATACTCATTATTCTCAGAAATGAATGTGCTGCCTATAAAAAAAAAGAAGAATGTGAAAAAGCAGTTGCATTTTAACCTCAATATTTGTGGCTCCTTTACAGAGACTTATAGGTTTGGATGCTATAAGAACTCCTCCAAGAAGTGTTCTCAGAAAAACTAGAACCATAAGTGTTATAGTTCTTTGAAAGGGTCTAGACAAAAGAAATAATATTTCAAGAAATATCCTAAGAAGTTTAAAAGGTCTCCTAGACCCAGGTATGTCTTTAGAAAAAAGAGAAAAACCAGCAAAGGGATCCACATGCTTTATCTACGGAAAAAGTGGACATTGGGCTAACAAGTGTCCTGATTAAAAGAAAGGAATTCAAAACAAAATATGTGAGTTATTCACCACCACATATAATTCGGCTGATTGGGATCTGGTTGCACAATCAGATTCTGACTATGAATATTTTTCTGTATATAGTGACTCTGGTTTTGATGTAGAAAATAATTTTCAAAAAATGTCTATAGCATGTTCTTCTAGCATTGATGATTGTACATACATTTCAGATTGTCTTACATTTTCTGTACAAAGTTCAAAATAAATGCTTCAGTCTCTCCAAAAACAAAATGATGCTCTTGCTCTAGGATTGGTAATTCCCAGACGAAGACTCCAAGAGAGGATAAACAAATTAAAAGAGTCTTTGGTGTTGCAGAATGATGATGCATAATTAGATCCATAGGACTGGTATAAACCCTCCTATGCTTCTATCTTAGAACCACTTCCTTCCTCATGTTCTCAAGAAGAAATGATTTTAGATGAAATCTGGAAGACAAAAGAAGATATAAAAAATAAAAATAAAAAGATGGTAGATTTAGTAGATCAGATTCAACATCAAATTCAAAAACTTGATGAATTAAATTCAAAGTTTATAGCTTTGGTCCTGGCTCGTGCAAATATACCAGTAGTTAAGACAGAAGAAACATCTCCTAAACTCGTTCTTGATATTAGTTCTATAGGGGATCAGATGGTCATCCCCATTGGAATCAAAATTCATGGCTATACACATTATGAATTGGATGCACAGATAGATGCATGAGCTATGTGTAGTTGTTGCAAGTATAAAGCCATTCCATCCTATTTTTTGCAGCCCACACAGTTGCATTTTAAAGTTGTTAATAAACAACTCATGAATATTTCTTATTTTGCCCCTGATTTTCCTATATTGATTTCATCTACTATTGTATATGTCACCTTGTATAACTATGATACTAGTTGTGATATGCTGTTGGGACAAAATTTCGTGAAGAAATATATGCCTATCCTAGTTGACAAAGATGTTATTACATTCACTGTGCAACAAGCCAAGATAACAGTCCCAGTTAAAAGCAAATACGAAATCCGAATTAAGCCAAATACTCCATAGACTATTGAAGAATTTTTTTAGGAATTGGCAAAAATTCAAAAGATAATCAAGGATGATAACCTACATGGCCAAGAATAGTTAAAAGATATTGTCTCCAAACTCCAGAAGGACTGCACTTCAGAACATCCTGACGCCTTCTGGTTTAGAGAAAAATATTTTGTAAATTTGCCTTTTAAAGATGCTTAGACCCATCAAGCACAAAAAGCATCCGCTAATCACATGAGTCCCTATGAACATGAACTTTGTGGGAACGAAATAAAACAATCACTTGAGAGAACGCTCATTGAGCACTGCAAATGCCCATGGGCATGTCCTGTGTTCTATGTGAATAAACATTTAGAGCAAAAAACGGGTAAGAAGAGGTTAGTAATCAATTATAAAGTTCTAAATGATGCATTTCTCCTAATTAGATACCCCTTGCCAAACAAGGAGATCCTTCTCTCTAAGACTTCTAAAGCCAATATCTTCAGTAAGTTTGATTCGAAAAGTGGATTTTGGCAGATTGGCATTGCTCCAGAAGACAGGTTTAAAACATCCTTTGTGGTACCAGGGGGACAATACCAGTGGACAGTGATGCATTTTGGGTTGAATAGTGTCCTATCCAAATTCCATAAAAGGATGGAAGATATTATTTGGGATTTACCATTGTTCATTGTGTACATAGATGACTTGTTTATTTTTAGTAGAGATATTCAACAACACAGACGACATTTAGAAACATTCTACCAGTTTGTATATAAGCATGGTTTAGTTTTGTCCAGCTCTCTTGATAAGTTCATTACCAAACAAACAAAGATTGATTATCTTGGTCTGATAATTGCACAAGGCAAGATTGAACTCCAACCTCACATGTTGCTTGTTCTCTTAAATTTTCCTGACCAACTACGAGATATCCAGACAATGCAAAGATTTTGAGGTGCACTAAATTCATCTGACAATTTTATGCCGAACAAGCTCGTGAAACTAGAGTTCTACAACAATGTCACAAATCATGAGCTTCATGGACCTCTGCAAAGATTACATCTGTCCAAATAGTTAAGCAAAAAAACAACAGTTGCTGCCACTGTCTCTACCCCAACAAGATCTTCCATTTATTCTTGAGACAGATGCTTCTAACACATGCTGCGCTGCAATACTTCTACAAAAACATCCCATAAAAGAGGAAGTTTGTGCTTATGCATAAAGTACATTTTCAGATCCTCAGCTCAAATACCCTTCCTCACATAAAGAAATTCTTGTAGTCAAAAAGGGCATAAAACATTTTAGACTCTTCCTTCAAAGCGTTCATTTGATTTTCAATATTGATCTAAAGCACATGAAAGGGATGTTGAGTAATAAAAGACTACTTAAACAAGGCAACTCCAAAATTCTCAGATGAGCATTATGGTTGGAATGCTTTGATTTTGACATTGTCTACAAGGCTGGAAAAGAGAATTATTTAGTAGAATTGCTCACCAAAGAAGGAGCAAACTCTAATAACCCTCTTGAGTTGAGAAAGTTTGAGATTGGTGAAATCTCTTCATCCATAGAAAAAATTGTTGTTAATTTACGCTCCTTGTGTCATTACACATATTGTTGGGAATGTCTCACCCAAATCATCAAATCTTTTCTAATTGAGATCCAGAAGATAATATTAGAAAAATGGTTCAATTCGTTAGAAGGAAGATATAGTTATAATATTAAATGGAATCTCATAAATAACCATCATGTTTATTTCGGCCAAGCTCGAGCTCCTTATTCCAGAATTGTCGACATTTTTGATACAAGCATCACTTGGATGGAGTATTATGGAATACACCAATATGCCAGAGCATTTGAAAGAATTTCTATTATTATGTATTGTGAAGATATCATGTCTCCTTTCAGGCATTAGAGCAGGTGGATGAATCTTTTGATGGTTTCATATACTCCCAGAAAAGATGATCTTGACTGCAGAAGCCCATTAGGAACATTATCAGCTCTACACCAAGAAATGGAAGAAGGGGGTATCAGGTATGACATTTTTGAGTTTGATATACTATACAAAGGAACTACAGTTGAAATTAATAACTCTCCAGTTGGCCATAGTTTTACTATTTGTTATCACTTAGATTTTTTCCTTAGAAGTTATCAAAGAAGGAATAGTCAGAGGTAACCACAAACATAATCTTTTAGACTCGGGTTCTAGCCAACCTAAGTCCAGAGAGGGCTCTCTCTTTATAATTTAACTTTGTTTTGAATAAGATTTTAGGCTAGTTCTTAGTGTTCGTGATTGTTCGTTTTGATTGGGTGGTGGAATTAAGGAAACAAATGGGCATAACAAATATTCATGCCATTGGGCTATGGAGTCAATCTAGAAAGGCTTAACTAGATTTGATATATCACTAAGGTAAGAGTTCACAGGGCAGGATAGCACAACAAAAGCAAATCTGCAGGTTTAAATGGGTGAAGTAGTCCTAACCAGGGCAAAGGGCAATGAAGAATCCTTAACCGAGATTAAGATGAAGAAAGGAAGGATGAACAGGAGCAAAGGGAAATGAAGAATCCTTTACTATGGACCAAAGGGGGGTAAAATACGAAAGTAAGGGAGTAATTAAGAATTCCCAGACCAAGGCAGTTTAGTTGAAAACATAAAGAAAACAAACAGTTAAAATATAGAGCACTTAAGCTAATTCTGATGATATCATTCCTTGTTTGCTTTACAGATTTAATAAGAAACACATATGAATATTCATAAACATGAAGAAAATACAATATTTAAACATGAGAAGATGATACTTATTTTTTCCAACTGTGCACGAGAATCCAGTGAAATGTCCTTAGCTTTATTTCATTTCCAGTAAAACCAATCCAGTCTTGAGTACAATAACTCCTTGGCTCAAAAATAAAATGTCTATAGAAATGTAATTTAATCCACACTAATTACTTCAATTTGTGAAATATTTATACAAAATTTGATACAAAATATTTCATAGCCATATGAGAATTATTCTAGGAAACAAAAAATATCTTCAACACAAAGATAGAGACAGATGGAGAACCGTCTTCTAGCTGTCCCTTTTATTGTGACTGTGCTGGCTGTTGTAACTTGGATTTGGCTCTTTCAGTTTGCTTTGTAGTTATGTGCTGGAATCACTTTTATCTTCTACCTACTGATACTCTTTACATGTGCTGCTTTGATCATGTCTTACCTGTTTTACCTAGCAGTTATGTTTTACCATATAGATTTACTATAGTAACTTATAGTAAATCAGTCAAATTTGTCCACCATTCATTGTGAGGTAATTTCATCCTTATCATTTTCCTGTAAATTTCATCAGCTTCTATGTACTTGGAAAGTTTCAGTTTGCTTGTGAACAAGTGCTTGACTTCATGTTCTATGTAGAACAGATTCTCAAGGCCATCATAAAGCACTTTTCCAGTGGGCAAAGATTTCACCCCTGAAGTACTAGCTTGGCTTTGGGCCAACTTGTTTAACTTTTCAATGTAATCTGCCTGGGTCATCAACTTGTTGTTTATTACCATAGGATTGGGAAGTCCTTTTTCTCTTAAGATGCCATACTTCAGCATAAAGTTGTCAATATCTGTCTGGATGCCCTGACATCTTTTCTCCAGGTTGAGCATTAGGTTCCTTTTGGTGAGAACCTTTTTGATCTCTATGATTGCTGCTGTTCTGTCCTCTATTTCCATTTCTTCAAGCTGATATCTGTTTTTTGCTGTTAAAAAAGGTGATCAACTGATTGGCTTCTTCAGGTTTATTTCCCAATTCTTCCACTATCTTGTGGGTTGCCTTTGTAGCCATTTTGACTAATTTTGTTTGCTAAAAAATAATCTGAATAGAAGGCCAAATATCATTGATGGAATCAATGATGTTGGCCCAAAGGATTTCTTTCATGTCTCCTAATGGCTCTTGCAATGTTAAGTCCTTTTCAAGGACTTTTATTCTCTATACCATCCTTTGGTTCCTCTGAGTTTCTTCTTTTTGCTGTATTTGTGCAAGTTTGCAATTGGTTTCTAATCTTGTCACTTGTTCTCTGAGTATCTTGAGCTCAGTGGCCTGGATACTCATTTCATCCATGGCCTTGATCAATTCTACAATTTTCTCTGTTGGTGTCTCTGTGCTGGTTGATGTACCTGTACCTGTTGAAGTACTTGTAACTGGTAATGTTGTAACTAGTGGAAGTGTAGGTGCCAAGGTGGAGGGCACTACTGTGGAAACTGTAGGTATTACAGTCTGAGGAGTGGTGGCTAGCTCGCTCTACTTGGACTGTATCAAATTATCCAATTCTTTTTCAGTTTCTTTCAATTGGTCATTCAACGTAAGGACTAGGTCCATAAGCTCTTCCTCCTTCTGTGTTTCCAACACTTCAACTGCTTGAGGATGATGAAGAGGAGGAATCTTGAGCTGCTTTTTCAGTGCAACTATGTCATTATTTTTCTTCTTTATTAGCTTCTCTGCTACTTTCACATCCTTGGGATCATGTCCCAGTTCTATGACCAAGTCCTCTAAGGACTTTATTATGGTGTCTTTGGCTTGAGAGGAGGCCTTCTCCAACTGGAATTGTGCTGATATATTATTCATCGAATTCTGGAGTTGGTGGGCTGCAATTACTTTGCTGGTCAAAGTGGAATAGACCATTTCACTAGTTTGTTTATGCAACTCGATTTGGTCAATAGGATGGATATCCTTGGTCAATACTTCAAAATCTGCTTTTAGGTAGTCTGCCATTGATTTAGGTTCCTGTATTGTTGGCTTGAGAAAACTCATCTGCATTTTACCTTGTTTTATGTCAAAGGCTGACATTAGCGTTGTTTGGTTTGTTGGAGCCATATTCAGATAATGTGCATAGATTTGCACCTTTAACCTCTCATTCCTTGCCTTGATTTCCTTATATTTTTCCTTGATATCTAGGCTCTGTCCAGTAGGAGCCCTGAAGGAGGGTACTTCCACACTCTGTTGCCTTTCCAACATTTGAGGATGTGAGGTGGAAGGTTCTTGTGTCCCTCCTGAAGGAGTGGTGTGCCTACTTTCTGTCTTCTCTTCTCCTGAAGTTCCTGCTATCTCCTCAGTGTATTCTTGCTCTGCATATGGATTCAACCTCTACCTTTTGGTAGGTTTGGGAAACAAGCCTGCTAGAAGGAGTGGCCTCCTCTCTATCTCTCTTAAGGTTCCTCTCCTCATTTAGAGGAGTATGCAAAACAAGAGGATTGCTCATGATTTGTTCAGGTTGAGCAAGTTTCTCTGAAATTTCAGGCTGTTCAGATTCTTCTGGCTGTTCTGAAATTTCTGGTTTCTTTGATGGCCCTGCTTGAGACTTTGGTTGCCTTGATGGTCCTGCTTGATCTGAAGACTCTGGTTGCCCTGATCGTCCTGCCTCTGCTGTCTGCTCACTGTGTCCCTGGGATTGCCTTTGAGATTGAGACTCTCCTGGCACTTGTACAAAGGAATCCTTATCAAGTCTTTTGTCTAAATCTATCAAAACATTATCAACAACAACCTCTGTGCTATCTCGATCTATCAAAGTGCCTTCCACCCATTCAGATTGATTAGTATATTGTTCTATTTCAGGGATCCTGTGGTGGATGGAGATAGTTTATTCTTTTGTCTCCTATTACAAATGAAGTCTAAGGGATCATAATTCCATACAAAACTCTATTTCAGTTTCAACTTTTGGAGGATTTCATCTGCCTCCTTTCCTGCTTCCATATTGTTACAAATAAATGGGCCCAGCTGATCCTTTGTCCTGAGTTGGGTTTTCTTCTTGGCTTTTACAAAGTGTCACCTCATCTAAATTGATCATTTTCCTGTAGTACTCCAGAGCAAACAATCTCATGGGGAGGTATCTAGGCAATTTGTAAGGTGGCAATTCACATCCATAGATTCAGATCTCAGTGTGGTTTTGGTATAAGTACCAATCCCCCACTTTGTACTAATTTGACAACTATAGGACCCTCCTGATGTCTGCACTGATTCTGGGTGGATAGCTTCCTAGTAGCATGGTTGTCACAGGGTAAACAAAGAGGTCTATGAAATCTATATAAGAGTATTGAGAATCAAATTGATGGATCAATGAAGTCCAGAAGATCACTGATCTAGGGTTACCTTTGGTATCAAGCTTTTGGAGCGAAATTGTAAATATATCAGCTTGGTAATACAAGAATAAATGATATAAAACTGAAGAATACTTGAAAACTCTTTCATTTTCCAACCTCATGAATTGATAATGCATTTTGTCAGCTATAAACTTAGCATAGTCAAGCATGATGGCTGGTGGTTGGCCATGAGAGTAGATTGACATGAAGGATATGATGATCTCATCAACAAATTCACTAGTGGTGTAGCCTAGCACACCGGATATCATATCTATGATGTCTCGACCAAGGTTGGAGAGAATAGTCCATAAATAAAGGGGGAGAGTCCTTTGGGGTATACTTTTCTTCCCTGATGAAGGTCTGGTACAATCTAGCAAGTTTAATTGAAGAAAGGGTAGGGTATTTGTTCAGCATATCTCCAATGGAAAGAGGAGTCAGGCTTGGGCTTGGTTGTAACTGTAACATTTCATTAATAGATTCGACAGTAATGATAAACAAAACAGATTGGTGAGGGGTTCTTACTACCCTTTCGATAGGATCATAGTTCATGTGGCAGTAATGTACAATCTCTTGGAATATATGCACTCTGGGGAACTGGTACTTGAGTAAACCTGATTCCCAAAGTCCAATGTAGTCTTCATGGTTTAGGTACTGGTCTCTGTACTTGCAAAAAAGTTTCAAAGGGGATTTTGAGAAAGAGGTATCTTTAATCTGGAAATCTTTGTTTGCAAGTGGAAGGTGGTCTAAATCCCTGTGAGGAGTCATAATGGGCATGATCTTTAATGCAATTGGGACATCCATCCTTGGTTCTTGTGGATTCAAGGACATGGGCAAAGGGTTTCAGGGAAATTGGGAAAAATTGGCCTATTACAGAGTATTTCGTGACTACCAAGTAGCTTAATTTACTAAATTACTTAATATTTAAAGCAATTTAGTTCAGGTTCGGCAAGAAAACAGGGTTTCTCAGTGGAAATGGGGTAAATACCTGGTTTCGACTGTTTAAACGGAGTAATGGTGCTGTGCACTGTTTACAAGAAGCGCACGGGTCTACAAGGTATTCTGGAGTTTCAGTGGCTTCAGAAAGTTGACGGTTGGTAGCAGGTGGACAGTTGAACGTACTCGGTGCTTTGCATGGAAGTCAGAATCTTCTTTTCATGATAAAAAATGAAAAAACAATGACTTTTTTGGTTTTATGTGTAAAGTCAATGATATTGGCGGGTACATTGGGAAAACGACAGTTGGCACCAATCGAGGGATGTGACATTTTGGCGTGTAGCGGAGGCGGTAAGCGGAATCCATCGCACTGCTTTTCGGGATAAGTGGTTTTGGGGGGAGGCCGCCCGATGCCATTCATCGAGCGCCACGTAGTGGCGGGGTGAACAGTGAAACTGTTCACATCGGGCGGGTAAAGGTCGACCTTTGGAGGCTGCCTGATATGAGTGTCATCTGTTGGATCTGAAGGGGTTAGACCATACGGTGATCAAGGCAATGATTTGATCAAGGAGTTAATGGAGGGGCCTGACGAGATATTAACTGTGGATTAGGGAGGGCTTAATGACATTGGGGGTGAATTGATTGGTGGAACATGCTATATCACTGGTTGATTAATTAACCTTTTTCATTTAGCGGAGGGTTATGGTTCTTAATTATTCGTTGATCGGCTAATTAATCCATTTAATTAATTTACTAATAAGGTTTATATTTCAAACCTCGGGGCGGGATATTATCATATGGGTTTTAATAAAGTATACGGGGAAGGATCTTATTTTCCGGAGTTAAATAAATATAATGAAAATTAAAGTTAATATGAAATGATAGCGGAAAAGTGGGTTTTTGCGCTAAGTATAATGTGTTTAACATTTATTTACATATTTGCACGTACATATTATAACTTAGGCTAAATGCTTTTTGTGGTTTTTTTGTGAAAAGAGGGGTTTTGCATGGGGGCAATTACTTTCCTTAGGCAAATGGTGATTTCACCTTAGGAAAAGGGATTTTTTAGGTGAAATGAATAAATTATGGAGGGGGTGAATGTTGGTAAGGGGGTTTCAGTACTTGGTTCCTATAAGTTATTGGGCCGAGGGTCCGGCCTGTAGGTTTTAACCCCGTACAGAAATTACCTGCATACGAATTCTAAATCACAAGAAAAATAAAAATGCGAGAGC
>APFE031034547.1:77053-110766 GCA_000404065.3 Pinus taeda
CGGTTCACTACGTAGGTTAGTCATGGAAAGAATATAACACAACCCAACACGGCCCCTCCAGAAGTAAGAGAAATGCTCCGAGCCCCTTTAACTTAAGGTTTTAGGTACTTTTGCCTTTAGTCATGGGAAATTAGTGAACTTAAAGGTAAAATGAATGGGGAAATTAATCACTTGACTTTGTAATTGTTTATTTATCATTCACATTCTTAACAACTTGATGATGAAAGTAAATGATATGATTTTATCCAATCAATCACCATAATTTTGCAACCATCCAACTACTTACCCATCTACTCATCCTACCATTTTCTCTACTCTTTATTAGGGTGCACTTAAGCTGGAAAACCCTCATCAAAACATGTTTCTTTTCTTTTACAATAGAAATCTATCTAAGTCTATCCTTATTACATCCAAGGGCTCAGATTACACTGTTGAGCTCATTTTATTTCCTCTACCTATCTACTTATCTGCCAAGATTAAACAGTTTGGTCAGATTTTATCCTCTATCTATAAACATGAAATTCAAAACATGGAATAACCAAGATTAAACTATTTGGTTACCATGGATTGTAGCATAAATAACAAGTTGCACATAATCATTATTATGCAAAAAATAAATAGGAGTGACATTTAGATTTGCACACTTTCATTTGTCCCTTTTTTTATTGGGGTTCATTTTTTCATCTTTTTTTTTTTACCTTTTTTCATCTTTTTGTCCCTTGATTTTTCTTTTGGGACATACCTTCTTTACATTTTTTAATTTTTTGAAAATGGAAAACATTTTCAGAAAGCAAAGGTATGTACATATTACAGATTTGACCTAAGCTATTCAAAAATTATGACACCTATTGGTATAGGAACATAACGGTGGCTCCACTTGCGGATGGCATTTCCTGGTGAAATGTCAAGAAATAGTAGATCAATGGCCTTTTGAATTTTTGTGACCTTACTTTGCAACTTTTCCTTTTATTTTGCTGCTTTATTGATATTTATTGATAGTGAAACTTTTGAAGCTTAGGGCTTTCTCTTCGGGCTTCAACTCCAAAATTTACCATCCAATCCACACTAAACATTTTGAAGGATATATTATGTACAAGTGATTGGTAACATCAGCGACTAGGATCTATATAGTGCTTAAGCATTCGACCATTTACTGGTCCTCCTTCTACTTTTGCACCATCTAATTCTTTGAGAAAATAAGCATTATTACCTCTGAAAGCATAAATAACGTAAGGACCTTTCCATGGGAAGTCAAACTTCCCATGTTTACCCTTATCCTCCCTTCTTGAGTCCCATTTCAAGACTTTATCTCCTAGATAGAAATCTTCTGCCTTGGTCCTTTTGTCAAATGCTTTCTTGATTCTCTCCTGCACAACTTGGGACTTGATGTATACTTGCTCCCTGGTTTGCTGCAAATGAATTGTCTGGTTGATCCTCCTTTGAATATCATTTGGCTCAACCTGTGCTTCTTGGAGTAATTTCATAACTCGAGTTCCCAAAGAAGATGGGAAGACAACCTCCATTCCATAGACTAGCTGATAGGGACTGGTACCAATAGATTTCTTTGTAGTTAGCCTATCTGCCCACAAAGCATTCACTAGTTTCTTATTCCAGGTCTTCTTATTGTCTTCCAACTATTTTTTGATAATATTCATTAAGCTCTTATTGGATGACTCTGCAAGTCCATTTCCTTGGGGATAGTAGGCTATGGAATGACCAAGGGTTATATGATATTTGTTGCAAAAAACAATCATCCTCTTTGATTTAAAGGCTGCAGCATTGTCTGTGATGCTTTTAGTGGGACAACCAAATCTGGACAGAATGTTGGCCTCAAGAAAACCTATTATGACAGTATCAATGGCTTGTCTTGAGGGTATGGCTTCTATCCACTTTGTAAAATAATATGTGGTAGTTAAGATCCATCTATGCTGGGCAGAGGAAGGAGGATGAATTTCACCAATGAAGTCAAGACCCCACTGTTGAAATGGTGTTTTAGTAGATATAGGTTTCAAAGGTAATGGTAGTAGTTTTCTTTTCCCTTAAAAAATTTGACATTTGTGGCATGAGGTTACAAACTTCTTAACATTAGCAAACAGAGTGGGCCAGTAAAACCCAACCCTTAAGATCTTATCAGCTGTTGTCTTCCAATAGAGATGTCCCCCACAGTCACCTGCATGAAACTCTTGAAAATTTTTATCAGATTCCTCCTTTAACAAACAATTTAGAAAGATGCCTTCATGATTTTTCCAAAATAAAGCATTATCAATTATGCAGAACTTCAAAGATTTCATCTTTAAGAACCTACTTTTAGTCCTGGATAGCTCTGGAGGAGCTTGAAGGTTTTGTAGAACATATATTATGTCAGCATACCATGGTGAATCTGTAAAGGCTTGGCTGATCTGTGGAGTCGCCATATCCTTTTCGTTATCCAGTTCTGCAATGAAGTTTATGTCTAGGGCCTGATAGTTTGATTCAGCCATGAGCTTAGCCAAAATTTGGCCTTTGATCAATTTTGTACGTTTCATTTCTAAATTATACTATAATATTATAGCTATCCACTTTCCTCTCTTTCCATCAGGTCCATCCTGTGTTAGAATGTCCTTGACTACAGCATTGGGAACATAAGCTACTATATGAGAGTACAAGATATAAACTCTGAAATCTTTAATTGTTTTAACCAGAGAAAAAGCATGCTTCTCCATTATATTATACTTTAAAGGTGCATCTCTCAGGGCTTTACTAAAGAAGGCTATTGGCTGTTCAAAACCTTGATCATTTTTCTGCTGGAGGTCTGCAGCAATTGTGTGGCTGTGTTAGAATGTCCTTGACTACAACATTGGGAACATAAGCTACTATATGAGAGTACAAGATATAAACTCTAAAATCTTTAATTGTTTTAACCAGAGTAAAAACATGCTTCTCCATTATATTATACTTTAAAGGTGCATCTCTCAGGGCTTTACTAAAGAAGGCTATTGGCTGTTCAAAACCTTAATCATTTTTCTGCTGGAGGATTGCAACAATTGTGTGTTCTGAAGCAAAAGAAAATATGATGAACTCCATATCAAATATTGGACTGATGAGAACTAGTGCCTGTGTCAGGGCCAACTTTATATCTTCAAATGACTTTTTAGCCTCTAGAGTCCATTTAATAGTCAAATATTTCTTGAACATGTTGTTTAATAATCTAATTAACTCAACTAAATTAGAGATAAATCTCCTCAAAAAGTTTATTTTGCCTAAAAATGCTTGAAGTTCTTTGATGTTCCTACGGCTTCAATTCTTGTTGGGTCAATCCTGATACCATCTTTGGAGATAATGTGGCCTAGTAATTTCCCTTCTTCCAACCCAAACAAAGATTTTTTAGGATTCAGAGAAATTCCATACTTCCTACACTTAGTAAAGACCTGCCTAAGATGATCCAGGTGTTGCTGATCTGATTTAGAGAATACTGTGATATCATCGAGGTAGATTACCAGGAAGTCATGGATTTCCTTAGCAAAGGCTATGTCCATTGCTCTTTGAAAGGTGGCCCCTGCATTCTTTAATCCAAATGGCATTTTCACATACATGAAAGTGCCCCATGGGGTAGTGAATGCAGTCTTTGCCTGATCATCTGAGTGGAATAGGATTTGGTTATAACCAGAGAACCCATCTAGCAATGAGATTCTGGTGGAACCTAGTACCCTTTGTAGTATGTGATCCATTTTAGGAAGATGATAGTTATCCTTAAGTGAAACTTTATTCAAATTCCAAGACCTAGAATTCACAAGAGAACTTGAAGTCCAACCACTCAAAAGGGATGTCCTCAATGAATAACCACTCAGCAGGGCATGAATTGGATCTAAAAATAGGTCTAGGGCTTACTGAACTTTCTTGCCTTCTGATTATTATTAGAATAAGGTTGGGGTTCTCAAATACAGGGGGAGGATTTGGATCAGGGTTGGCCTTGGTATAGTGAGTTCTCCCTGAAGCCAGATTTCGAACTTTTTATCATTATTTTGGTTTTGTGAACTTTTTGAAATAAATTCTAATAACCCTTTAAGAGGCTTAAACATAAAAATTCGAATTTCTCAAAGGTTTATTAACACTGAGGGTTTTGAGTCCCCAGTATGGTCGCCACTATGTTATCACTTAGATTTTTTCCATAGAAGTTATCAAAGAAGGAATAGTCCGAGGTAACCACAAACCTAATCTTTTAGACTCGGGTTCTAGCCAACCTAAGTCCAGAGAGGGCTCTCTCTTTATAATTTAACTTTGTTTTGAATAAGATTTTAGGCTAGTTCTTAGTGGTCATGATTGTTTGTTTTGATTGGGTGGTGGAATTAAGGAAACAGATGGGCAGAATAAATATTCAGGCCATTGGGCTATGGAGTCAATCTAGAAAGGCTTAACTGCATTTGATCTATCACTAAGGTAAGAGTCCACAGGGCAGAATAGCACAGTAAAAACAAATCTGTAGGTTTAAATGGGTGAAGTAGTCCTAACCAGGGCAAAGGGCAATGAAGAATCCTTAACAAGGATTAAGATGAAGAAAGGAAGGATGATTAGGAGCAAAGGGCAATGAAGAATCCTTTACTATGGACCAAAGGGGGTTAAACTACAGAAGTAAGGGAGCAATTAAGAATTCCCAGACCAAGGCAGTTTAGTTGAAAACATAAAGAAAGCAAACAGTTAAAACATAGATCACTTAAGCTAATTCTGATGATATCATTCCTTGTTTGCTTTACAAATTTGATAAGAAACACATATGAATATTCATAAACATGAAGAGAATACAATATTTAAACATGAGAAGATGATACTTATTTGTTCCAACTGTGCACGAGAATCTAGTGAAATTTCCTTAGTTTTATTTCATTTCCAGTAAAACCAGTCCAGTCTTGAGTACAATAGCTCCTTGGCTCAAAAATAAAATGTCTACAGGAATGTAATTTAATCCACAATAATTACTTAATTTGTGAAATATTTATACAAAAATTGATACAAAATATCTCATAACCATATGAGAATTATTCTAGGAAACAAAAAATATCTTCAACATGAAGATAGAGACAGATGGAGAACTGTCTTCTAGCTGTCCCTTTTATTGTGACTATGCTGGCTGTTGTAACTCGGAGTTGGCTCTTTTAGTTTGCTTTGTGGTTATGTGCTGGAATCACTTTTATCTTCTACCTACTGATACTCTTTATCTGTGCTGCTTTGATCCTATCTTACCTGTTTTACCTGGTAGTTATGTTTTACCATATAGATTTACTACAGTAACTTATAATAAATCAGTCAAATTTGTCCACCATTCACTGTCAGGTAATTTCATCCTTATCATTTTCCTGTAAATTTCATCAGCTTTTGTGTACTTGGAAAAATTCAGTTTGCTTGTGAACAAGTGCTTGACTTCATGTTCTATGTAGAATAGATTCTCAAGGCCATCATAAAGCACTTTTCCAGTGGGCAAAGATTTCACCCCTAAAGTACTAGCTTGGCTTTGGGCCAACTTGTTTAACTTTTCAATGTAATCTACTTGGGTCATCAGCTTGTCATTTATTACCATACGACTGGGAAGTCCTTTTTCTCTTAAGATGCCATACTTCAGCATAAAGTTGTCAATATTTGTTTGGATTCCCTGACATCTTTTCTCCAGGTTGAGCATTAGGTTCCTTTTGGTGAGAACCTTTTTGATCTCTATGATTGTTGCTGTTCTGTCCTCTATTTCCATTTCATCAAGCTGATATCTATTTTTCGCCGTTCAAAAAGGTGATCAACTGATTGGCTTCTTCAGGTTTATTTCCCAATTCTTCCACTGCCTTGTGGATTGCCTCTGTAGCCATTTTGACTAATTCTGTTTGCTAAAAAATAATCTGAATAGAAGGCCAAACATCATTGATGGAATCAATGATGTTGGCCCAAAGGATTTCTTTCATGTCTCCTAATGGCTCTTGCAATGTTAAGTCCTTTTCAAGGACTTTTATTCTCTCTACCATCCTTTGGTTCCTCTGAGTTTCTTCTTTTTGCTGTATTTGTGCAAGTTTGCAATTGGTTTTTAAACTTGTCACTTGTTCTCTGAGTTTCTTGAGCTCAATGGCCTGGATACTCATTTCCTCCATGGCCTTAATCACTTCTGCAGTTTTCTCTGTGCTGGTTGATGTACCTGTACCTGCTGAAGTACCTGTAACTGGTAATGTTGTAACTAGTGGAAGTGTAGGTGCCAAGGCAGATTCCAAAGTGGAGGGCACTATTGTGGACACTATATGTATTACAGTCTGAGGAGAGGTGGCCAGCTCACTCTACTTGGACTATATCAAATTATCCAATTCTTTTTCAATTTCTTTCAATTGATCATTCAACTTAAGGACCAGGTCCAATAGCTCTTCCTCCTTCTATGTTTCCAACACTTCAGTTATTTGAGGATGATGAAGAGGAGGAATCTTGAGCTGCTTTTTCAGTGCAACTATGTCATCATTTTTCTTCTTTATTAGCTTCTCTGCTGCTTTCAAATCCTTGGGATCATGTCCCAGTTCTATGACCAAGTCCTTTAAGGACTTTATTTTAGTGTCTTTGGCTTAAGAGGAGGCCTTCTCCAACTGGAATTGTGCTGATATATTATTCAGTGAATTATGGAGTTGGTGGGCTACAATTGCTTTGTTGGTCAGAGTGGAATATACCATTTCACTAGTTGTTATGCAACTTGATTTGGTCAATAGGATGTGAATCCTTTGCCAATACTTCAAAATCTGTTTTTAGGTAGTCTACCATTGATTTATGTTGCTGTATGGTTGGCTTGAGAAAACTCATCTGCATCTTACCTTCTTTTATATCAAAGGCTGACATTAGCCTTGTTTGGTTTGTTGGAGCCATCTTCAGATAATGTGCATAGCTTTGCACCTTTAACCTCTCATTCCTTGCCTTGATTTCCTTATACTTTTCGTTGGTATCTAGGCTTTGTCCAGTAGGAGCCCTAAAGGAGGATACTTCCACACTCTATTTCCTTTCAAACATTTGTGCATGTTAGGTGAAAGGTTCTTGTGTCCCTCCTGAAGGAGTGGTGTGCCTACTTTTTGTCCTCTTTGCTCCTGAAGTTCTTGCTGTCTCCTTAGTGTATTCTTGCTCTGCATATGGATTCAGCCTCTGCCTTTTGGCATAGGTTTGGGCAACAAGCCTGCTGGAAGGAGTGGCCTCCTCTCTATCTCTCTTAAGGTTCCTCTCCTCATTTAGAGGAGTTTGCAAGATAGGAGGATTGCTCATGATTTGTTCAGGTTGAGCAAGTTCCTCTGAAATTTTAAGCTGTTCAAATTCCTCTGGCTGTTCTGAATTTTTGGTTGCTTTGATGGCCTTGCTTGATTTGAAGACTCTGGTTGCCCTGATCGTCTTGCTTGATCTGAAGACTCTAGTTGCCCTGATGGTCCTGCCTCTGCTATCTGCTCACCGTGTCCCTAAGATTGCCTCTAAGATTGAGACTCTCCTGGCACCTGTACAAAGGAATCCTCATCAAGTATTCTGTCTAAATCTATCAAAACATTATCAACAACAACCTCTATGCTATCTCGATCTATCAAAGTGCCTTCCACCCATTCAGATTGATTAGCATATTATTCTATTTCAGGGATCCTATGGTGGATGTAGGGAGATAGTTTATTCTTTTGTCTCCTATTACAAATGAAGTCTAAGGGATCATAATTCCATACAACACTTTGTTTCAGTTTCAACCTTTGGAGGATTTCATCTACCTCCTTTCCTGCTTCCCTACTGTTACAAATAAATGGGCCCAGCTGATCCTTTATCCTGAGTTGGGCTTTCTTCTTGGATTTTACAAAGTGCACCTCATCTGAATTGATCATTTGCCTGTAGTACTCCAGAGCAAACAATCTCATGGGGACGTATCTAGGCAGTTTGTAAGGTGGCAATTCACATCCATAGATTCAGATCTCAATGTGGTTTTGGTATAAGTACCAATCCCCCACTTTGTACTGCTTTGACAACTCTAGGACACTTCTGATGTCTGCACTGATTTTGGGTGGAGGGCTTCCTAGTAACATGGTTGTCACAGGGTAAACAAAGAGGTCTATGAAATCTGTATAAGAGTATTGAGAATAAAATTGATGGATCAATGAAGTTCAGAAGATCATTGATCTGGGGTTACCTTTGGTATCAAGATTTTGGAGGGCAATTGGAAATCTATCACCTTGGTAATACAAGAATAAATGATATAAAATTGAAGAATACTTGAAAACTCTTTCATTTCCTAACCTCATGAATTGATCATGCATTTTGTCAGCTATAAACTTAGCATAGTCAAGCATGATGGCTAGTGGTTGGCCAGGACAATAGATTGACATGAAGGATATGATGATCTCATCAAAAAATTCACTAGTGGTGTAGCCTAGCACACTGGATATCATATCTATGATGTCTCAACCAAGGTTGGAGAGAATAATCCATAAATAAAGGGGGAGAGCCCTTTGGGGTATACTTTTCTTCCCCGATGAGGGTCTGGTACAATCTAGCAAGTTTGGTTAAAGAAAGGGTAGGGTATTTGTTCAGCATATCTCCAATGGAAAGAGGAGTCAAGCTTGGGCTTGGCTGTAACTGTAACATTTCATTAATAGATTCGACAGTAATGGTAAACAGAATAGATTGGTCAGGGGTTCTTACTGCCCTTTGGATAGGATCATAGTTCATGTGGCAGTAATGTACAATCTCTGGGAATATATGAATTCAGGGGAACTAGTACTTGGGTAAACCTGATTTCCAAAGTCCAATGTAGTCTTCATGGTTTAGGTACTGGTCTATGTACTTGCAGAAACGTTTCAAAGGGGATTTTGGGAAAGAGGTATCTTTAATATGGAAATCTTTGTCTGCAAGTGGAAGGTGGTCTAAATCCCTGTAAGGAGTCGTAATGGGCATGATATTTAATGTAATTGGGGCTTCCATCCTTAGTTCTTGTGGATTCAAGGATGGGGGTGTTAGAGCCTAGATCAACCTCAAGCTGCAGGGAGGCAATCCTAGGATAGCCACAAACCACGCTTAACCTGGTAGCTAGCCCTACCAGGTCAGGAGAGGGCTCTCTCCTTGTGAATCTTAGTCAAGATGACTGGATCAAATATGGATTTGAGGCTAGGTATAGTAGCTCAGAGGATTTCATTGGATTTGTTTTGGGTCAAAACAACAAGAGAAAGGATGATTTTGGACTATGGAGTCGATGCCGGTTTCTGTCGGAAAACTTGGGGAAAATTAAGTACCATGTTCAGCGAAATAAAGATTGTGAATGTGAGTAGCATAGGGTAGAAAGCTCGCTGCCTTGTAGACATCAAACAAAGGATGGATCTGCAAAAACAACTTTAGATGAAAGAGAATAATGAGGTTTCTCAACAGAGCATCTAGCAAAGGATGAATTCTGCTAAGACAACTATTACAACTAACAGAAAAATCATCATGAAAGGAGCATCATTACAGATGAATTCCTAACATATCATTTAGATAATGCTGAAACAAAGCAGAAAAAAAATAATATGTAGGTGAGTTGCATGAAAAACATATTGAACAATAATACTGTGATGGATCCCAGGTCCAAAGGGCAGAAAACTGCTTTATTAAAATGATATTCAGGAAAATTTTACATAATGCCAAGCAGCCTCTATGCTACCAAAATCCAACCTATACACTATGAAATTCATAAAATATATACATTTTCTCATCCCTGTACTAAGGGAATTGAGCTCAACCATCTTCTTCAAAAAATAGAACCAGTTACATTAAACTTGGACCGAATTTATGAAAATAGGTGTTGAAGATGAACTCGTATCTCCTAAACCATAGTACCTGTTACAAAAATGAAAGATATTTTTATAGATAAGGTCATGTTGAAGAAAAAACTCTCTCAAATTTTGGAAATTCGTTTCCATTTTCTCGCAATCTGTGCCACAAAATCATCTCTAAAATAGCAAATCATTAAAAATTTAAATCTGTGAAAATAAGCTGTAAAGATCTAGTCACATATCCAAATTCACGACACCTGTGAATAAACTGAAAGAGGTTTTTGTTATATGGATATTTTATAACAAAAACCTCCTTGGTTTTTTCAAAATTACTTTCCATATGTTGTAAAATGGCATTGCACTAAAATGTCCAAAATAGTAAAAAATATGAAAAATTTTCTTTGTTTTAATGTAGGCTCCAAATATCACTGCATATCTCCCACATAGTAGCACTTGTGCATAAAATGAAGGAGGTTTTTGTTATTTGGTATGTGATGGACAAAAACCTCTTTAAATTTTGAAAAATTCTTTACGATTATTTCAGAAACTGATCTTGTACTAAACTTGTCATTTTGTGCAACAACTGACCTCAAAACATGCATAACCAAGAATCACTCATTCATTTCGATCATATCTTTTGATCCAGAAACCAGTTACGGGAGTGTGATATACCGTTGGAAATAATTTTCCGAGCTTCTTCTGAGGGATATACTTAGGATATGATTTGCATTGAATATCATGTGCAAAGCATCTCTGAAAACTAGACATAGTAAGAGCCCATTTTGATCCTTGGTGACATGCTGCAAAGACTGGCACTAACATCGGCCTTATTGGGGATGGAAGCTCCTTGGAGGTGTCAAGAACACCATAGAACAAGTGCCTCATCCATTGGGCAATACGGTCAAGCAACTGCAAACCCAAAACAACTCATACCAATCCAAAAACATATACATACTGCAACCTGTACATAAACAAATACCGAAAACTGAAATGCTGCCTCAGGCAACTTATTTATGTACAAATCTAACTTACTTTGCTACAAAATTGATAGATCAAGTAATGCTGTAATTCCAGATCAACCAATCAAGTAACTGTGACAAGGATGCTGCTTGAAAGTGGTTCAACCAGGACACAAATGTAAATGCTTACAACCATCCATGCATAAACTGAATTTTGCTGTGTGAAAGGCAATCTGACTTATCATTCAAACTAAAAAAATACTCCATATATGCGACAATAGGATCAAAGAAACTAGAATCTGTTTGCTTCCCTAACTCCTCAACACAAACCTCCAACTGCAAACTGTCAATGCAAACATCCACGGAGAGCTCTATTGTTTCTTGTTTTGAACGAGGGAGAGTTTCCAAGAACTTTTTGGGATCTCGAAATTCATATGATTGGATCTAATCATTTTAATATTAAATCTCCTTCTTAAACTTTTCAACAACTAACTCAAAGAAACCAGTTTTAGCTTTAGGAGGAAACTTCGGAGATCTCAAACATTGAAGCATGGTAATGAAAAATACTTCATCAATTTCAATATCCACTAACTGATCTCTAACTTCTTTTAAAACTTCACAAAACACAGGGTTTGCGACATACCCTACCATTTTATTTTAGTGCATGAATGGATCAGTGAGCACTGGAATCTCTGGATTGAGTTGGAGTCACCAGGTGAATGTTTCAGCCTTCATATATGTCTGACTACTGTCCACCATCAGCAATCAGATCTACAACTTGAATGATCTTTCCGGAGAAGATCTGTCACCTCTTCACCAGTATGGTCGCCACTATGTTAGGCCTAAATCTACCTCAGGCTGAATGAAGGCAAGTCTAAGGTAACATCAAACCATGCTTAACCTGGTAGCTAGCCCTACCAGGTTGGGAGAGGGTTCTCTCCTTGTCAATATCAATGAAAATATAGCAAATAAGGCTTGAGATGACTGATATAAATACTAATTTTAGGCTAGGTATGCTTGCTCAGAGGAATTTGAATGATTTTAATGGTTGTTTGCTAGATCAGATGGGGAAGGCAGCTTTGGGTCCGGGAAATCAACACAGATTTGCAGAGGTTTCTGTGGGGCAAGGTAGGCAAGTGTTTAAGCACCTTGAAATGAGTGTAATGGTGAGTCTAAAGAATGGTGAGGAGTTGGAGAGGGCATGAAAATGTCATGAGTCCTCTTCAGACAGTAGAAAACATGTAAAACTAAATAAACCCTAAGGCAGAGCACTGAAATACCAATGGATTCTACCTTTTACACTTGATTCACTTAGTTATGCAGAATAAGAGAGATGATGGCACACATAAACATAAGATCAACTAAATTACAGAGAAGAAAACAATGCTAATTCACATTACCACAAGAATCCCATAAAACACTGCAAAACCCTGGTTTATTTCTTTGCCAAACTGCAGAAGTGATGTACACAGTAGCTCAATGCATCCACAAGAGTCCAACCTTGACAAATGACTAAGAAAGTACAAGATATAGGCATCAAACCACCTATGCTATTCATCAAGGGTCGAATCCATGAGTCAAGGAGCTGTTTCAACAATATCTAAACTAGGAACTGAAAAATAGGTAGTGGAACAACTTGCCTCTAAAACTATGGAAACTGATTCATTTAGCTCAAAACCACCTAAAACTGATGTATCTACCTCCTTAAGTCATAATTCATCATTTTTACATCATAGTACATCAATTTATATCATATTACATCATGAATTTGACCATGAGAGAAGAAAAAGTCAAACTGGTAGAAAAATAGGCGAAAATCTGAGTTTTTGAGCAAAATTGGCAAAATTTTGCCTAATGCGCAGCGCCATTAGCCTGATGCGCAACGCTTTTTCGAAGTTGAGTTTGAAGGCCTTCCCGTACACCAAATTAGCTCCAAGATGGCTTTTTGGAAAGGTATGTCTATCTACTTTCTAGGACAAGTGGAATGTTTGGATTTGGTGTCCATTTGCCCCTTCAAAAATCAGTTCTCCCAAGACTGCTTCCTGTGGGTCCACGAAGTGGCAGAGAGGCCATTTTTTAGGTGTTTTTTGCCTTTTAGATGACCCAGATCTCCTCCAAACTTCATGAAACTTTCTGGGTTTTCTTATTTTTTCATGAGGAATCTAAAAATGCAAGCCATTATTCAAAATTCCCAACCACCTCAATGCGTAGCGCCAGTGGCGTTGCACATCAGAGGAAGTTTCCTGTTTTTTGCAATTAAAATTTGTGAAATGACAAAAATTTCTCCAAATTGCTTCAAATTTGGCAAGAGGAAAGCTTATCAATTGCTTTGCTGAGCCAAGGAAGCTTCAGCCAAGATTCTAAGTTTATCTTGCTCCTTTTTGGCTTTTAAGGCTCTCCCTAACTTAGCTTTTAGGCTTCTTATCATTGTCTTGCAGATTTTGTTTCGAGCCAAATAGTGATAGGCCATGTGACACAACATGTTCTTCTCCTTATTAGCCTTATCAAGAAGCTTCTCAAGGTGGATATTCACTCTTTCCAACCATGATTCTAGGTCAACCTCTATTTCTTGCTCTAGTGAAGTCAGCTTGATTTTCCTTCTTTTTGCCACTTGTCGGTTTTCCCTTATGGTTTGTAGCTCCATAATTGTTTGTTTTCCCTCCAATTTCTTGTTCTGTTGTGCAAGGTAATTAATGATCCATTTAGCCCTCTCAAGGTCAAGTGATAAGGCTTGGATCTCCGCTTCTTTCTCCTTGATGACCATATCCTTGAGTTTTGAGCTTTGGGAACCCAAATCAGTGTCCTCTTCCTAAATCAAAACAACTCCCTGTCTTGGCCTTCAGAAGGCCCTTCATCATGCAATGGTTGCTTTCCTCTGTCCTGTACCTGTTTTTCTGAAGAAGAAGGCAAATCCCCTTTCACCCTAGGTGAAGATATCATTTTCTTGTTGTTCGGTGAAGAGAACGAGACCCCTTCCACCCCTGGTGGAGATAATACTCGTTTGGAAATTGCAAATAGTCTTCTTGTGCCCTTTTCATAAGTTATAAACACAGGAATGCGAGCCTCTTCAGTTTTGCTTTCATGCTCTCTTTGTTGCCTGGAGGGTCCACCTTCCTCCTGAATATCTGCAAAAATCTGAGGCCCTTTGAAGATCTCGGCCCATCGATGGGTCATGTGCAATTTGCACTTGAAAACACTTGAACATGACCCAAGGTTCACTTGAAAACACTTGAACATGACCCAAATTGCACATGACCCTTCGGCCCATCGACCTTGATCCTTGACCTTCGGCCATCGACCTTTGGCCTTCGACCTTCGACCTTTGGTCTTCGACCTTTGATCTTTGACCTTGCCTTGATCCTTGATCCTTGATCCTTGATCATTGATCCTTCGGCCAACCTTGAGTCTTCAGCCAGCCTTGATGGGGCCCCATCACCCCACCTTCCAACCAACAACCAAACATCCCCTAAGCCCCTCCTTTGGTTTAATTTTTCTAGTGATGTAGAGTTAATTTGGGCAATGAAGGTTTCCCATGGCACTCCCAATTGATTGAGCTGATGCAAAACAATAATTTTGATGACAACAAAGTGATAAATGCTATTAAGCTATTGTGGGTATGGTTTTCTCTTTGCAAGTACAGTCATCCTCTCTATGTTTTTGCAAATGAAGTATGGAATACTCATCATTCTAACCCTGGTAAAATGCATAAGCAATCTGATATGATAGGCATAGAGTCTAGAGAACCTTCCCTCACATGTGAAATATTTAACGATGAGTTTCATTAGTGGAACATACCGGTCCTCAAAAAACTTAAAAGGAAACACCCTGCCTAATTTACTATGATATTTGGCTTTAATGTAGGGTTCATAATTATTTTTGCTGATATTCTGTCTTTTGTTCCATCTTTCCCCCACAGTAGGCATCCTAGTTGCTTCTGCAATAATGGCTGGTGAAAGAGTGAAATTGATGCCAACAAGCTGTACCATATTGTCCTTCATGTTGATGACAAATTGCCTAGCTAATTCATGATGATACTCAACCCTCTCAACTATCTCACAAAACTCAAAGCAAGATTGGTATCTGAAACAAGTGGTGGCAAGAGGACAAGCAAGAAGTTCAGCAATGCTAATAGGCTCCTTTCTAATTATTTTCCCACCCTTGTGAGGTCTCTTAGGCTATACATTCCTTTCTCTTGAACTATCACTTTGTGTTTCTTCTTCATAGCTTGAGTCACTGTTTCTTGCCATGATGCTTAGTGTTGTCTTAGGAAGATGATGTGATGAAAGTATGGTGAAAAATGGTGATGAAGGAGGACAATGGTGATGAGTATGAAGAGATTTTACTCCTGGGAAATGGAATTGGGGAATGAAGGGATTAGTTTTGGGAAACTAGGGTTTAGTGAGGGATTTAGGGTTTGGTGAGGGAATTAGTTGTCTCAGAAGAGTGGAATATGGGAGAATGGGATAAATGGAGTGTTTTTAGGGTAATAAAGAGTGAAAAGGGGTTTAATTATGTTTTTGTGATGGTGGAAAGAAAATTGCACAATGAAATGGAAAAGAATGATAACAAGCTAGGGTTTCATTTTCCACATGCAAGAGTTATGAAGAACACAAGTGTGACCTCAAATTCAGCCTTAGGAGGATGATTACTTAGTTGTAGAATGAAGATGTAGCAATTTTGAGGGTTATGGCATGATTTGGAGTGATTTAGGAGGATCTGGACTGATGCGCAGCGCACTCCTGATGCACAACGCCCATTCAAAATAACACTTCAGGAAAGGCTCTGATGCATAGTGATAGCCTAATGAACAGCGCATCGCCTTTGATGCGCAGCGCCAAGCCAAGTTGCTTGAAAAACAAGGTTTTTTTGTCTCCTTGGCTCCAAATCATGATTTTTGACTCTCTAAAGGATTTTTGCTCGATGAAATGATAAATAGGACCCCTCTCACTTTAAATATGGTTGACCTTTAATTTTCACTTATCTCAAACCCACTGTTGTAATGTCAAAGTCACTTTTGGTCTTGAGCTCTGTTTTTCCATTAAAATTGACTTTTCTTCATCATTTGGTAAATTGATGCATTGATGCTTGTGTTTTTTGTCTGTAGTGGCTGGAGTTGGCAAGGTGAGCAAGGGCAGCAACTTTGAACTTATTACATATAGAAAATATTGAAATTACATAAAATTTTTCTACATAGAAAATAAAAACTCTGTTTTACCTCAAAACAGAGTTTTGAGGTAAAAATCATTTATTGAGCATATCTTTAGTGAAATTTTGATCTGATGAACTTATTAGACCTCCTCATGTGCCTGCTGACCATTTATTGAGTTTCTTGTTGACCATGGTAACAAACCCTAGACCTAATGAGACCTAAAACCCTAAAAATGATTTTTGCAAATGTAATGACAAAAAATGACTGTAAATGACCTGAACATGTGAAAATAGGCCAGAAGGTAAAGACCATGAGGGAAATTTTATAATGAACCACTACCATCAGATGATCCATGATCTAATGGAATGCAGCTGATCGGATGGGACACCTAATATGCATGCAAAAAGAGAAATTTGATCACTGATGGAGGGATGAAGATACTGACACTAACGCACACCATTCTACATCTTCTCCATTTCCAAAACCGTCCTCCATCGCCACCTAATCGCTGTCACATTCACAATCAAATAAATTACATGCATGACAATTTCACATAAAAATACATAAAAATCCAAAAAGATGTTTTTGCTCATTTACTTCTATAAATAGCTTGAGTAGATGTTGTTTACTTCCTTAGTAGGTAATGGTGTTCATTTCATGGTTATTCATCTCTCTTTCTTCAAAAGTAGGATTAGTTGGTTAAGTAGGGTTTGCTAGGTTTACTTTACATTCCCGTATTCTTTTCCTTTCTGCAAGTAGAGTAGCCTCTGTAGAGTAAGCTTTCCTTTCTTTTATCACATATAGAGCTTCTTATGGAATCCATAGAAGTTGGCTTGAGCTCCTAGTGATCTTGCGCCAACTGACCAAGTGACAGCCTGCAGTAAGAACTAGTAATTGTGCATACAACACCGTCACTTGCAAGTTTGTTACAAACTACCGGGTTGATAAAAGTAAAGTAGGAAGCCTAGGAGTTGCAACATTATTGCTGCAATACTGGTGCTCACCACCTTTTTGGTGCCGTTCTTGGGGAAGCGTTAGAGTATTTTGTGATTACTACTTCCTTCTATTTTCTATCGCAACATTTTGCCAAGTAATTTATTTCAGCAAAAGTAGAGTAGTTGTTTCTTTTAGTTTCTACATTTCCTTGCTTTCATTTTCAATTATGCAATTTCCATTTTAGCAAAAGTAGATTAGTCATTTCCTTGCTTTCAGTTCTGCATTTCATTTGCTTTCCTTTACAGTTCTGCAATTTCATTTTAGCAAGTTCATTTCAGTTAGTTGCAATTTGTTTGTTCAATCAATTTCAGTTTTGCAGGTACAAGCAGTGAAAAAACAAAACCAAAAAGATTTTCTTTCATGCCTCGTAGGAAAAAAGATAATTCTGGAAAATTCTTGCCCAACACCCCCACTACATCACATAGCCAACCTTCTCTCTTCTTCGGTGGCAGTGATCAAGAAGAACTTTTAGGTGAACAACCAAAAATATTTGAAGAACCTATAGGGGAAGAAGAAGAAGAAAATATCCCTCATGAGACAATCGCTGAAAACAGAAATGCTAGGGGGAATGGAGAAAGAATAGAGGGTACCTTTCCCATCTGGGAGACCAATGGGGACACCAAAATTAAGAATATAAGTCCCTCAGCCCTGCCTCACTTCCATGGTTTGACCATAGAAGATCCTGACACCTTCTTGTTTGAGTTTGCTATCATCTGTCGAACCTATAACTATGCAGAAGATGAACAAAAGTTGAAACTATTCCCTTCTACTCTCAAGGATGTAGCATTGCACTGGTTCATGGGGTTACTTGGCAATAGCATCACAACTTGGGCTCACATGCAGTAAGCCTTTAATAACAAGTACCGAGACTACTGTAGGTCAAAGGATACAAAGGAATAAATCTTCTGAATGACCATGGGAAATGATGAATCCTTGGAAGATTATAAAGAGAGGTTCCAACTTAGTTACAAAAGGGCCAGGTGCACACTTGACCTTGAATCTATGAAGTTTGTCCTACTTAGGGGAGCCTCGAAAGACCTTCTAGACACCCTCCATTTACTGGCCGGGGGAGACATCTACCAACTACCTTATGAGGACATAAAGATTGTCTTTAGAAAGCATTCTAGAGCAGTCAGAAAGAGAGGTAGGGGAAGTCAACCCATAGCCAGTACCTCCTCATCTAATTCATCCATCAAAGGTGAACTTGGAAACATGTTGGAAGACTCCAAGAGTGAGATGCTGCAGACTCTTTCCATGCAAATGGATACCTTGCATATCAAAAGGAAACAAGAGGAAGCAGAGAGGGATTTGGCCAATTTTTGTCCTAGGTGCACCAGGAGGCATCCTAGGAACGAATGCCCATTGAACTCGATAGAGGTTTGTTCAGTCTGTGAAGAAGATCATTCTATAGACAAGTGCCCTTCCTTGCCCAGACTTAAAGCTGTATACCAAGGGGCTGAAGGAGCCACTGAACTACTTTATTTCATGAATCAAAGGAGACCGCATGGACCTAGACTATACCAACAGGGGATGCAAGGGACATCTCAGGCATACTACAACCCTAACCAAGTCACTTCCATACCTTCTTGGGGCCCTCCTACTCATCCTTCTTGGTCCATGCCTCCTCCTTGGTACTTTCCATCTCAATACCATGCCCAACCAGCTGCTCATTCATTCCAATCCTATGCTCAGCCACAACCTCATTAGGGGTGGAGGCCCTAGTACAACTCTCCTCCCACTCTTTTGCCTCCACCACCTGCTCAACCACAACCATTGCCTCCTGCTCCACCAAGGCAATCCCAAATTCCTGCCCAGCCGAACCCGAACCTGAACAACAGACAGGCTCAACAAGTATATAGTGGGGAACCATCCTGCCCAACTTATGCTGTGGAGATTCAGGAAATTAACCTGCGATCTAGGAAGGTTCTCCCAGATAGCCAGCCTCCCCCTAGGGAGGTTGAGGAAGATAAAGAGGAAAGTGAACCTAAAGCAATTCCACCCTTTCCTGAGAGACTATCCGGGACAACACAACCCACCCAGAAGAAACTGAACTTCTGGGAGAATTAAAACAGTTATGTGTAAAGATAACACTTCTCCAAACCATAAAAGATGTGTCTATATACAATCAGTTGATCAAAGAGAAGTGCTTTAGGCATCTAGGCAGGCGCAAGAGAGATGCCCCAACCATCAATGTCATCGGACAACTGTCCGACCTGATGTTCGGGCAGGTAATTTGTCTAAAATATTGACCTTAGAATCCCAGTAGTTGATGTCCACATCAATGGCACCATGATCCCACACACCTTGATTAATCTAGGAGCTGCCATTAATGTGATGACAAAGGACACTATGCTCAAACTTAACCTCCAGGGCTCCTTGAGCAAGACCATGACAATACTGCAGCTAGCAGACCGCTCCACTATGACCCCTGAGGGGATTGTGGAAGATGTGATGGTCTCCATTGATTCTTGGGAGTACCCTACTGATTTCTTGGCTCTCCAGCCGAAGGAAAAGCTCACTAGGTATCCTCTCATCTTGGGAAGACTCTGGTTGGCTACTGCCGATGCCTATATCAGCTGTTGGGCTGGGAACATGACCATCAAGAACGGGCATATGTCCAAGCAGTTAGTCCTCTATCCTCCTACCCAACCCTTTCTAGAACATGATCACCTCTCTCATTGGAGGAGGAGGATGAGGATAAAGTCTATTCTGCACCAATTTGTACATTAGAAACTGCCATGGGGGGGAAACCGCAAGATGAGGATGATATCATTGAGAATTTAATTCAGAATCCACCCCCCAATACCTTGCCATTAGAGGACATAGTGAAAGAAACCCAAAACAATCCCTTAACGGATCTCTGTGTGGCCGACCCGACCTCTCTCCGTGTTAAGAATATAGAGTTTGGCCCAGACAGAACCTTGAAAATCAATCCATCCCTATCCACTTTCCAGGAGAAGGAGCTGTGCAGCTTATTGAGAAAACATTTAGATGCCTTCGCCTGGAGTTATAAGGAGATGAAGGGAGTGCACCCTTCGGTATGCACTCATCATATATACATTAAGGAAGATTGCAAACCAGTCAGGCAACCTCAAAGGAGGATGAATCCAGCCCTTAAAGACATTGTTAAGGAAGAATTGCAAAAATTACTTGATGCAGGATTCATCTACCCCATCTCTGACAGCGAATGGGTCTCTCCTTTGGTGCTAGTGCCAAAGAAAAATTGTAAGTGGAGAATCTTTGTCGATTATCGAGAATTGAACAAAGTCACTAAAAAGGACCATTTTCCTTTGCCTTTCATGGATCAAGTGTTAGATGGCCTGGCGGGGAAATTTTTTTTCTCCTTCCTAGATGGGTTTAGCGGGTACAATTAGATTCAAATCAGCCTGGAAGACCATGATAAGACCACTTTCACTTGTCCTTGGGTACCTTTTCATATCGGGTCCTTCCTTTTGGTTTGTGCAATGCTCCAACCACTTTCCAGAGAGCAGTACTGAGTATATTTTCTGAACTAGTTCATGATGCAGTGGAAATATATATGGATGATTTCACTCCTTATGGTTCTAACTTTCAGGAAGCTTTATCTAACCTAGGAAAAGTCTTGGACAAGTGTATTGAAATGAACCTGTCCCTCAGTCCGGAAAAATGTGAATTTTTTATGACTGAAGGGACCGTGCTAGGTCATGCAATATCTCAACAAGGACTGTAGGTGGACCCCAACAAAGTTGCCATCATCCAAAGGGTCCCACCTCCTCAAAAGGTGAGATATGTCAAAAGTTTCCTGGGCTTAGCTAGATATTATAGAAGATTCATTAAAGATTTCAGCAAGTTAGCCTCTCCGTTGTTTGGTATTTTAGGAAAATATGTCAAATTTATATGGACCGAAAACTGTCAAGAAGCCCTAGATACCTTGAAAAGCAAACTTGTGACTGCCCCAATTTTGAGAGGCCCAAACTTGGCCCTACCTTTCCACATTCACACGGATGCCTCGAACAAAGCAATAGAAGCATCCTTAGGACGAATTGATGAAAAGTTACCTTATGCCATATACTTTATAAGCAAAAACTTGTCGAAGGCAGAGTTAAACTACACAGTAACCGAGAAGGAACTCTTAGCTATGGTGCATTCCTTAAACAAATTCAGACATTATATCACAGGCTATCAAACCTTTGTGCACAATGATCATGTTGCAATTAGATATTTAATGAACAAACCAAATGTAAATTCTCACATTATTAGATGGTTTCTTTTACTGCAGCAGTTTGATTTGACCATTGTTGATAATCCTGGTAAAGAAATGTTGTTGCTGACTTTTTGTCTAGAGTAAATTTGCTTGCAGGTGAAGAAGGAATGGTGGATGATCAAATGCCAGAAGAACACTTGTTTTCTTTCTCAGTACTCTCTCCATAGTTTGTTGATATAACAAACTACTTGGTTTCAACACAGTTTCCACCACACCTGTACTCAAAGGAGAAGAGCAAGATCGTGAGGAAAAGTGCCCCTTTCACCTGGATTGGGGGCAATTTTTTCAAACTTTTCCCAGATCAGATCTTGAGAAGATGTGTCAGGGAGGAGGAAGTCTTTGACATTCTCCTGACCTGTCATGATGGGCCTTGTGGAGGTCATTTTGTAGCAAAGAGGATTGCCTTCAAAATATTGCAAGCAGGCTACTATTGGCCTACTCTTCATCAAGATGTGAGGAGATACACTAGCCAATGTGATCAGTGTCAAAGGATGGGGAAAACTACTCCAAAGGATGAGATTCCCATGTAACCTCGAGTGACCTTTGAGCCTTTTGAGAAGTGGGGCATGGATTTTTGTGGGGCCTGTTAGCTCTACTACATGTTGCGGATGTTCAGAGGATGTAAGGGTGTGCGAGAAACTACTTACCACCTTAGAAACCTGCTACCTCATTTCTGCACGTTTCTTTTCCCCGTGATATGATCCCCGTCGTCCATCTCTTGACTTCACCCGCGTGATAAGATCTTAGTCGTTCATTGCTCATGTTAGCCTCATTCGTCCATCTCTTGACTTCATCCCCATGATTATGTCTCAGCCATTCATCTCCTTTGTTACCTTGATTTGTCCATCCACTCACTTAACTCCTCGTGATACAATCTCCGTCGTCCATCTTATGTTCATTTATTGATCCAACAGTCCCTATGAGCTACTGCATCCTTACGTCTACTTTCCATTGATTTTGACCTCTGATTGATTTTTCCACTTGAAACCCAATTTAGCCTAAGTTTCTTTGCTGCACCTTAGTCTAGTTTAATGTTTTTTTACTTCTGCAACTTAGATAGCAGCCTTAGGTTAGTGATTGTTTTAGCAATTTTGCTTAGCATAGCTATTTAATTGGTTAGTTAGGTTATGGTATGGTTTAGCATTTCATGTTTTTTTCTTCATTGCTGCAGTAGAGTAGCTCTCTCTTAGAATAGGTTTGCTCTCCTTCCATCAAAGAATTAATATTCTTTTGACCCTACAGAAGTTTGGCTTAGAACCCTTGGGGTCTCTTGCCAGACAAACAATGACAATAGGCAGGACCTTCACTTCTACTTGTGCATATAGCATTGTCACCTCCAAGTTTGTACGAACCCCGAGTTGATAAGTAAAGCTGGTAGCCCTGGGAGTTGCAGCATTATTGTTGCAATACCTAGGCTCATCAAGTAGGATCTTAGATCTCTGGGCTTCCAACTCCACTAGTTGCACTTTTGACTCGATGGAGTTGTAGCCACTACCATGTTTATCCGTTAGTAAGGCTATCTAGTTTTCTAAGGTAGATAGGGCAAGTTCCTCCCTACCTTTTTTTCCTTTTGGACCAATAAATGGATAGCTGCTTGAGATTGTACATGTCATTGCATAATCCTACAACTTTCATTTGCTCATTTGAAAGGGGATGGGATTTCCAGAAGTCCGAGACCATCCTGAGGTAGTGTAGTTCCTTTAACCAAGATGAATTAAACTTGAAGGGGGCTCTTGGTTTGGTTAAGGTTCCTGCCAATTCCAAATATATAGGTGAATGGTCAGATATGCCACCTGAGCCCACCCATTGTCTGTAGTTTGTGAGGGTAACCAGAAGGTCTTCATGGATGAGATATCAATCAAGTCTTCTCCCCAGGGCTACCTCACCAGTCCTTCTATTATGCCATGTAGGCATCTTGTTATTCATAGGAACATCAATAAGGCCATGCTGATCCAATAGAGAGCTCAACTGATTCGAGAGTGGATCAAGTTGCGAGTGATGACCCCAGGATTCTTCGTGTCCAATGGAGAAGTTGAGGTCACCTCCGAATTTGGTTGAGGGAGTGATCATCGGGTTATCCAGCAACTGCTGCCGGAAATCCAGTCTATTTTGATAGGGGGCGTATATGTTTATTATACGAATCTGTTTGCCCAAATCAGCTGAAAAGAGATCCACACCAAGAAAACCTTGACCTCCCCACAAAGAAATCACCTTGATGATTCGAGGGTTGATCCCAAAGGCAAGTCCCCCAGATCGCCCTGCATCGTCTAGGGCTTGAAAGTGCCACCCAAGCATGATGCCTATAAGGGCTTTAACGATCAAATCAGAAGACCCCGAGGTCTCCTATACGAAAATAATATCACAGGGCTCACTACTCAAGAGTCTCTTGAGGGCCAATTTTTTAGGGGGGCTGGTTAGGCCCCTGCAATTGAAGGAGAGCCATTTCATCGGGGAACCTTAGCAAGGGTGTCTGCTTCTCTAAGCACCAAATCAATGGTGTTTTGTCAACCCTAGGCAACATCATCCCCTACAATTTTAATGGCTTTGGCTATTTTGGATGGTCACCCTCTGGTAGGCTTATGGTCAGAAAGGTAGGGTGTTATACCGAGGCCCAACGCATCGGGGGTGGTTAGCCGTCGAGGATGGAGACTGTAGGCATGAGAGCCCAAGGGAGTAGGTGCAGATGGAAATTAAGACTCGTCCAGTCCAATTATAATCGATGGGGTAATGGAGAAAATAGGTAAAATAGGCTCAATCGAACATGAAATGGGGGAAGTGATTAAACATGGGGAGGATGCAGATGCAGCCATAGGGACAAAAAAAAAATGATTAAAATGTAGAGCAGAGGAATAGGGAGGAGAGTCAGTACCCGATGAAGGAGCTACTTCTGTTGCAGACTAGGATCTGGTCATAGGAGGAGATGGAGGCGGCATCTGGGAGGCACTGGATGTCTGAATAGTGTTCCCAGCAGCATCCTTTGGGCGATCTGGATCTGAGGGTAGCAAGTCCACCATCGGTACTGCAGATTGTCTGTGCTTCGAACCCTTTGTAGCCGCTGAATTTGTAGGCGTGAGCAGAGGAAAATCTTTGTAGAGATGTCCGAGCTTATGATAACGTATGCACCGGAATGGCACACCTTCATAGTTGAGGTTTTGCCTGCGCGAAGTGACACCAGTGCAGGGTGATCTTCTCCTCCAGCCCTGCTCGAGTGTCCAAGTGTACCAAAATTTGAGCCATGGTCATGATCCTCGTTGATTCAAAAGATTGATCATGATCCAGGTAGGTGCCAAGCGCATTCCCAATTCGCTTGAAGATGGTAGGGGTCCAGTATTGCAGTGGAAGGCCCGACAAATGAACCCATATTGGTCCTGCTCCTAGTTGTTCCCTCTCGGGATTGAACAATGGATCCCATCGCTTCAGCAACACAGGTGCAAGTTCTATGTGCTAGAACCTGGATAGGATCCAATCCGTGTATTCCTCTCGGTGGAATCATAGGGAAAACCATCCCCTTGCCAGAACATGGATAATGGGCAGGTCTTTTAGTAAGGATCCCCAGATTTCCTCTGTCAAGAGCCGAAACCTCTCAACAGTGTAGTTCCGCCCACGGACACAGCCAACCAGGGCCTTCTTGGCAGTGTCGTCCACTTCTCCCATTGAGAGATCTTCACCCAGAGCGAGATTTATATTTGTATCTCTAGCCCTAAGACATCCACCTTTTTTGAGCTTTTTTGTACGTCGGGTCGTTGGATAATCCTTGATCAGTCTGTGGATGCCTTGGTTCACTATCTGTGGGGTCGATGGAGTGGATTTAGTGGTCTGGATCAGGGAGCTGAAACATCCCGAGCAGATGGGTATGCTAGGGTTAGGGTTAGAGCCACCAGGGTTCGAAGGGCCGTTAGGGAGAGGAGGGTTTGTATAGGGTATGGTTCCAGAAAGAGGAGTACTAGAGATGGACGGAAAGCCAAGCGGGGCAGAGACGTGGGGAGTTAGGGGAGCTGGGAGAGAGGCGCATCAAAGGAGGGTGAGGATTGCGGACAAGAGCCTAACAGGTTCAGGGTCGTCGAGGATAGAGGGGGTAGTCCAACCTACGAACATCATCGTGTACACGGTGGAGGGATGGTTCACTGATGCTGATGGTCGGCCCAGTGTGGAGGTAAAGGATGACAGAGGTTGTCGAGAAGCAGTGAAAGGTCCTGGACCCGACACGGCACGTTGGAGAGACCTATTGCCCTCGTGGGGATGAGGGTTCACCGATATATCTGCCTTGTCCATATCCTCGAAACCAACAGTAAATGAAGTAACGACTGTTGGGAAAATGGGAGTCTCAGCAACTGTGAACATTGGGTAAACCGCGAAATAGGGAGGCAGCGATAGAGCCATTCCAGTGAGCCTTGAGGGCTTAGTCCAGGCTATCAGTTGTCAAGCGTCAGGGTTTCAGAACCGCCATGGGATCCTCCCACAGTTCATTTAGGGTTTCCGTCATCGCCCGGAGCTCCCTCCTAAACCTTCTTTGAGATGTTATTCATCCACATCAACCAATATTTAGCCACCAACTCTTTATAATTGGCAGTTCATTGATTTTGTTTGTTATATGGAATAACCATATTTTATTTCATGTGATTTTTGTTGGATGGTTATAATAATCATATTAATATTTTTATATTTTTGTTTTGTATTATTGTGTAGGGATAATGTGGGATTGCCATGTGCCATTGGCCCATTGGACAATCAGTCGCCACATAAATTTAGTGGGTCTCACTTGCTAACTGGGTTTCCATGTGGCACGTTGTGGGCCCCACTTTTTCCCTGCCTTGTCAAACTTTAAAGAGCCATAATTCGGTCATACAGACTCGGATTTGAGTGTCATCTATGCCACCATAATCGTAATGACGAGCACTACAACTTGGTATCAATTTGGCTACATTTTGAATACTTTGATTTTCGAGCCTTTCTGGAGTCACTTGGATCACTTCCCTTGTTCCCTTTATGTAGAGTGAGGAGCATAAAGTGTCTAAGTATACTTCATTTCACCTCCCACCCTTTCCTTCATGCATACTAGTCTTTGTAGATCTTAACCCTTAGTCTTGTGCAATTTAATTTATGTCTTGGTAGCTTATGTAGTGTATGGAGCATTAAGCTCCCATCCTTTTGGTCAAAAGTTTTTTTTTGTGAACCTTAGTGTGCCTTGCATCAAAAAACCTTTATTATGGAGTACAAAAGTAGCACCTATCTTACCATGAAAAAAGCTCCACATCAATTGTTTTTCACCTTTTTCCCATTCTTCGTGAAAAGTGCAAAGTATTAGTACCACGTGCCTTTTGTCCATACCTTCTCATGATTAAAACTCCCTATGTTTTCTTTGTCTTGGCCAATTTCAAAGACATTTGTGAGCTTCTCTCAAAGAATGAATACATGCTTCAAGCATGGAAGCCAACAAAGGTTGTTAAGCACAAAATAATAAGAATATTAACCTTTGTCATTTCAAATATTCAAAGTCTTGATCAAAATTAATGAACAAGAGATAAACAATCAAACTAGGTAATGTGAACAAGAACATTGTTGCCAATATGAAAACAAGCTACAAAATTAGCAAAAATCTAAGTGTTGTGACTCAATTTGCATGAGAGAATGTTTACATGAAGTTGAGTTTGCAAATATTTCAATCTAGGGACAAGAAGAAATCCCAACAAGTATATGTTACTATCCAACCCATTACTATTTGCTCAAATGAATATAAATGGATAATTTCACAATTTTCACTATTACATATAGATAAAAGAAGATGATGCATAAAATGATTAAAAAGGTGGTTCATTAAAAATTTACCTCATATATATTGATTCAAGATAATCATGGTCTTGTTTCTTTAAATTAGGTCAACAAGGGCACTTATGGCCTTGGATTGGATAGTCACACAAACTCTCCATGTCATGGCATGTTTATCACATTAGCATTATTTGTATCACATGTTAGAGGAAGATTAATGGCACATTGCAAGAAGTAGTGGTGGCACACATCGGGTCAAACATTGGCTATACACCAAAGTAATGTGATGAGTCATTTCCCAACCCATTAAATATTGAAAAAGGTTTGGCAATTAAAAAAATATTTGTATTAGATATAATAGAACCAAAACAAAATGCCTTAGTTGTTTACAATCCATACCATTAATTACATAAAAACAATTAAAAAAATCACCCAAGTGGAGAATGAAGCATAGAAGAATTGGAATTGGGCGGTGTAAATTTATCACACCAACCCAGTGGGATCCTTGTAAGAAGATGCTCTCTTATTCCCCCTAATTATTATTCATATGCATCAGAGTGGATGGCACCACAAAAGGGATATGGAAAGGGGTTCATTATGTATATCAACGATTTCTATTGCGAGGTGAATAGGGTATTGAAAAGATAAGTCACCACAATAGGAACAAATAAATGTCATTGAACGTAGTATGAAGTTTTATGATGTTTAGTATTATGATAGTATGGAATTGCATTTGGAGGCATTTGATGTTTCTGTATTGACATCTCCACATTATATTGATCATAATAATGGATTCTACATTAACTCATAAAGGTTTGAAGTAGGTAAAGATATTATTATGGAATAATAAAAACCATACAATAATGTTATAAATTAAATAGTTATATAAATTAAATGGTTGGTAAATGTTGATAAACATCAAAACACTTAACTCATAGCATTAACCAATCAGTTGTTGATTCTCCTAGGGACCTTAGAGATCAACCCTCGACTTTTGGGCATACATCATCATTATGTCTCTTAACATTTGAGCATTAGGGAGAGCCTAAATTTTTTTTTCCCTTCGATATTTGTTCAACACAATTAGACCATTTATGACTCTCATTGAAGAGACTATGGCTACTATGGCAAAGGCTCAACCATATTTTCTCAGCATTTGTGCTAGTGTAATCTTTGTGTTGTGCATGATTGTGGGTTGTCTGGTGGTTTGGTATCCATTTAGGACCCTCATATTGCTAAATTCTCATCTTATAAATCCCGTGCAAGTGTTTTTTCAGGGGTAATGATAAACGTGTACATGTTGTCAACTGCAATGGACCATATCAGTCAAGACAATTTTTTTGGGATCAACTGAAATAGAGTGGCATCTTTGGTTTGGGATCCTTGATTTTTGCGGGAGATTTAAATCTCACTATGTTAGTCAAGGAGGTTTGGGGTGGTAATTATAGATTGGATCCTTTGGCAAAATTCTTCTTGCAGATGTTTGCTAGGAATAATTTGGTTGATGTAGCTCCATTGATGCCACATCACACTTGGAGTAATGGGGAAAAATTGGTAAGGATAGAGTGGAAACAATATTGGATCGATTCTTGATTAAGGGGAATTTTCTTCAGAATATGAGAAACTCATGTACCTGGGTACAACCGACAGGTATCTCAAACAATTTCCCTATTTTTTTGCAATGGAAGTATGACTACAACTATAAGGATCTTCCTCATAAGTTCAATCATAATTGGATTTCACAGGTGGAGATCAATGGTATTATTAGACATTGGTGGTATCAGGATATGGACATCCAATTTTATTCTCAAATGGATATGCTATATCATAAGTTGAAATATTGAAAAAAGTGGGAGTATGATAAAAAGAAAAAGAATAATATTGAATTACAAGAGATAAACACTTTGTAGGAGCTTCTATCAGTTCTTATGCATCTGGATATACACTCTAAATAGACCAAACAGACACTTGTGGAATTGGAGAATAGAAAGAGATTTATACTTTGTCAACCAAAGGAAGAGTCGATATTAAAGAGTCTGGTGATATGGATTGCAGTTGGAGATAATAACATGAAATATTTTCACCACTTTGCATCTCAACAAAGGAAAAATAATGTTAATTGGGAGATTCAAGATGCCGTTGGAAATACATATCATTCTCTAGATCATATATGAGAAGAATCCATCTGATATTTCAAGGGCATTTATCAAGCTAGAGATGATCTTGAGATTGATAATCTACTACGGTTGATTAATGCATTTCTGACTATTACACAAAAGGATTATGATTATATTGACAATCAAGTTACTTTACAAGACTTGGTGGAAAAGGCGTTGAAGTCTTTCACCAAGGACAAAGAGTCCTAGCCCAAATGGGTGGTCGATGGAGTTATTTATGCACTTCTTTGATATTTTGGGAGGAGAACTATTAATGTTATTCGAGGAGTCTAGAACTATAAAAATGATATTAGGTGCATTGAACTCGACCTTTATTACTCTTGTGCCTAAGACTAATAAGTCGTGTACATTTCAGGACTTTAGGTCTATTTCCTTGTGCAATTTGGTTTATAAGTTGACATCCAAGGTTATTATTGTTCGGTTGAGGGATAAACTATTAGTTTCCATCTCCCAAGAGCAATTTTTCTTTTTGAAACAACGCCAAATTCATGATGCCATTGTGATGGCTCAAGAATGTTTGCATACTATCAAAACTAAGCATCCACAAACTCTCATTCTCAAGTTAGTTTTAATTAAGGCCTGTGATTGTATGGACTGATCATTTTTGTGATTGGAACTGGTCAGTATTGTTTTGACCTTTAATGTTGTTTAGTGGATCACGGGGTGTATTACTTTTGTTTAATTTGCGGTATTGGTCAATGGTATCACTACTCGCTTTTTTAAGGTTTCTAGAGGTTTGCATCATGGTTGATCTTTGTCTCCTTAACTATTTTTTACTATTATTGAGAGTCTCATTCTGCTTTTACTTGAGGAAAATCTTAATAACCAAAATTTAGGGATTCAAGTTTCAAAACACATCACTATTTCTCATCTCTTCTTTGTGGACGACGTTCTTTTACTTGGGATAGGAGCTTTGATGAAGTGGCCAAAATTTTATAAGGCAATTGACAGATTTTGCTCCGCCATGTGGTTGGGCATTAGCAAAGACAAGCCTATTTTGATTGAGAATTAAATGGATCCTATGATTTGCAATGAGATTGTGGAACTATTTGATATCAAAGTGAAATCTTTATCGCTTGGTTTTAAATACTTGGGATTCATGTTAAAACCAAATAACTATAAGGTAGAAGAATAGAAATGGCTTATGGGAAAATTCGAGAGGAAACTTACTACTTGGACTCATAGATGTCTTACCATTGGGGGCAAGCTAATTCTTGCAAAATATGTACTTCATAATATGGTAGTTTATTGGATGCATCTCATTTTGATTCCAAAATCTATTTTGAAATTGATCAAATCTATTATTTCCAGGTTCATTTGGGTTGGATCGAGTGCTCATAAAAAAATTCATTTATGGAGAATATTCTATGCCTAAACATGTTGGAAGTTGGGGGTTAAAAAACCTTTAGTGATTTGGTTGGGCCTTAGGGCTTAAAATTCTCAGGTGTGCACTATTTGGTGAAGGTATTTGGCAGGAGGTTATTGCTAATAAATATTTGATGGGAAATCAACCTAAGGAGTGGATTCATCAACCACTTAGTTCTTCTAATAATACGTCAGTTATCTGGAGTTCACTTCTTTCTATTAGGCAATGGTTGGTGGAGAATGTAGTTTGGAAGGTGGGTAACAGGATGAAGGTGCATATTAGAATTGTGGGTTTCACTTGTGAAATGGAATTTCCACAACATTTTTTTCATTTGCTACATAACAGAGGGATATATTACATTAATAAGATCTATATCTATCTCATACATAATCTCTTACTGGTTGGGGTGAGATTGAATCAGGAAGAGGACTCTATACAATGGAATGGATCAGTTGTTGGTGTATCAGTTAATGTCACAGAGGCATATAAGGTTATTACGAATCATAATGTGATACCAAACCATAAATGGTGTTATAATACTTTGTGGCATTTGAAATCACTGTATAAACTTAAGGTGTTTGGATTGTTGTGCATGAATAACAAAATATTAACTTGGGAAAATGTCTGAAAAATGGAGTTTTTTGGCATCTCTTAAAAAAGGGGGTTTTGTGGCCCGAGTAGATGTTCATCGCGTATGGTAGATTGTGAATATTTAAACCACTTATTTCTTAAGTCTGCTTTTGTAGTGGTTGTTTGCGGGAAGTCTTACTTCTTCTTAATATCCATTGCAATTGGACTTGTCAAAGTTTTGAACAATGTTTACAGGAGTGGAAGTCTAGAAATTTTGAATACGCCCCACTTCCTTTATATATCGCTTGGGGCATTTGGCAAAGTCATAATAAGATTATTTTTGAAAGATGCTATCCAAATTTTGTGAAGATCACTTGCAATATTGTTGGTTACTTAATGGAGATTGGGCCCAGGATGAAATTGATGAAGCATAAAGTGATTTATCCCCCTGCAAGTCTGACACAATATCCCAATGGGTTTTTTTATGGCGCAACTCAATCTGATTCATGTGGTTGCGAAGGAGTTCTCCATATAGATGGAAATCACTATTACACATTGTATTGGAATTCTGGTAGGGGATCATCCATGAAGGCATAAATAGGTGCACTTTGGGCTATCTCAGTTTTAACTATTTCTATTTGTCGTAATATTTTGCATGTTTTTGGAGATTCTAAGATAGTCGTGGAATGGACAAAGGGTAACTATAATGTGGAGGCATATGATTTTATATAGTGGAAGCTTAAGGTGTAGGAGATTTCGAGATATCACTACAAATCACATTTATACATAATTGAATGTGCAGGCAGATACCATGTCTAAATTAGGCATTAGTACATTGATGGGTATAATTTGGGTCAAAGAATAAAGGTTTGGTCTTCTTATGGAATCTAGACAGGTTCAATTAATGTGAAGGCGATGCATAGAGGGATGACATGTTTTTGGTATATCCTACTTGCAATTTGTTGATAGGACACTGGTTTATTACCTTAGTTTTCAAGCCTTATAATGATAAATGATATCAAATAGAACTAGCTCTATTTTCTAGAATTACGATATTTTGGATATTTTGTAATTGCCAAATATATTGATTCTGCAGATGATGTAACTACTTTATATTAATACAAAGCATATTGTTTTTTCTTGCTGAAAAAATAAAAATAAATAAATCAATAAATAAATAAATAAAAACACTTACCTCCTAGTACATATCAATTTGTCAAAATAAAATTAAAAAATCATAAAAATAAAATAAATTAATTTATGTCATTAAATATTGTTATTTTATTAATATATAAAAAGAATTGATATAAGAGTTCAACATATATACATTTAAAATACATGTAACAAAGACATAAATATGGAGATTTGCCTTGTCTAAATTCTTAAGATAAAATTGGTTTGTTATAATACCATGAGCACAAACAAAGTTTATCAATACCACTGCCTAAAAGAATAACTCTCTCTCTCTCTCTCTCTCTCTCTCGCCCTCTCTCTCTATATATATATATATATAAATAAAAATAATTTAATATATAATTAAACATTTTTTTCTTAAATTGAAAAGCAAAAAAGGCCTAACTACCATTGAGATAAATTGCAACCTTTATCTTGTTTATTACTAAAAAAAATTATGCCTTATTAAAAACAAACATGTCTATCAACTTAACAAAGTACAACTTCACTCTTATACCTAGCACATATATCCTCATGGTAATGATGAGATAACTTTGTCAACATAATTTTAAAGTTAATTATACAAAATGAAAGTGTATTTCAGAGTACGCAAGATTGCAAAGATAGATAGATCACAAACACTTAATTCTCATAGACATATCTCATAAAAACAAAGCACACAAACAAATTTTCTATTATAGAAATTCTCTGAAAATTACAAGTGGTCAGGGAAGAATCCTCTTTCCCTTATATAGAGAAGTTACAAAAGCTCTGGGTCCTTCTCCCCTATTCCAGATCCGACAAAGAAGATAGATATGGTATCCAAACTTTCTACTAGGAATCTTTTACAGATCTAAAAAGCTAGATATGATATCCAACATTTGTACCCAGAATATTTTTCAGATCTAAAAAGTTGGATCTGATATCCAACATTTGTACTAGGAATATTTACATAGTGGATATTGTCATGGAAAACCCATGAAACCGACTTTTTACTCAGTGGATGTTTTTTAGGAAAACCCACGAAAGCTTGAAAAACAAAGATTATTGTCATGTGAAAATCTACCAACCCGATCCTTTAGGACTCCTATTGGAATCAGAATCTGAATCATAGATTTTTTCATCATGGTCTTGATTGTGCAGTCCTAGATCAATACTCGGGATGATGTATTGTAACTAGGGCAGTTCATGTCCAAGGTAATAGAAAGGAGAGAACGACATGTGAGGATCAAGCTTGTCTGGCGGAAGTCCCACTTCTCCAAAGTATTCTATGTTGATAGTGTTATGTTCCTATACCAATAGGTGTCATAATTTTTAAATAGTTGAGGTCAAATCTGTAATATGTACATACCTTTGCTTTCTGCAAATGTTTTCCATGTCCAAAAAAAAAAAAAATGTAAAGAGGGTATGTCCCAAAAAAAAATCAAGGGACAAAAGGATTAAATAATAAGTAATAATAATAAAAAATTAAAAATACTAATATTAAATAAATAAATCAATACCTAAACCATTATAGCTCTTATAAAACGTGGAAACTAAATTAAAATAGAACTTACAAATTA
>APFE031034557.1:0-14785 GCA_000404065.3 Pinus taeda
AATTCTTCTCTCTTTTCTATTAATGATAAGCGACTGTTATTATGGTTCCATTCATATGTTCTACTGGTAATATTTGAATTATATCCTGCTTGACTGATATATAGTTGTATGATTTCGGATTTTATGCTTGTTTGTGGGTTGTTCTTCATTTGTGCAGGTGTCCATGCGTGAAGCGCAAGGATAGCGACCGGCCAGAGCTAGAGGACAGGAGCGACACTTCTCCCACAGCAAACAGCGTTGGATCCCAGGTTGGTCTCCTCGATCGACTTCTAAATTGTATAGCTAGGAACTTGCATTGAGCGTGTTTGATTGTTGCTAGACCCCTGTGGGGCTAGTGGGATCCACCTCTGTCCGCAGAGGGGATTTACCTCCGCAACACATCTTATCCAAGGAGGGCATCCACATTGATCCTACTCGAGTGGAAGCTATTTAGAAAATTGATTTTCCCCGTAGTAAAAAGGAGATCCAAGCATTCAATGGTAAGATGAACTTCTTACATTTTTTGTGCCAAATCTAGTAGAACATTTGAGGGAAATCACAAACATGTTGAAGAAAGATAGTGTGGTAAAGTGGACTGAAGAAGCTATCAAGTCTTTCTATTTGGTAAAGTTAGCTCTTTCTTCAGCTTCGATTTTGATCAGCCCAGATTATTCCCAAGATTTCATTTTATTTTCATTCGCTTCAGAGCATACTATGGCAGTGGTCTTAATGCAGAAAAGAGACCAACTTGAGAAGCCAATTTCCTTTTTCAGCGGAACAATAAGAGATGCAGCCTTAAAGTATAACATTATTGAGAAGCAAGCTCTGGCCTTGGTGAAAGCTTTGAAAGATTTTCGAGTATATATTCTGCATTCTCATATTCTTGCTTATGTCCTTACTGCAGCCATCAAAGATGTTTTAGTACAGACAGATCCAGAAGGGAGACGAGGCAAATGGATTGCAACTTTGTTAGAATATGACTTGGAGATAAAGCCAACAAAGCTCATCAAGGGGAAAGGTTTGGAAAAAATGATGGCAGAGTCTAAATTGCATGCCTTAGACATAAACTTGATTGCTTCCAAGTCCGAAGAAGATGATGACAACTCACTTGTTCAGGTATCTGAAATTTTTATCCATTCTCCTTGGTACTCAAATATTGTATATGTGCTCCAAAATCTTTCACCGCCACCGGGAATGGCTAAAAATAAAAGTAGAACTATGAAATTAAAAGTTGCAAAATTTTATATTATGAATAATGCATTGTATTGGAAAGATCCCAGAGGTATGTTACTGAATTGTTTGGTTGACGAAGAAGCAAGATAGGTCATGGATGATTTTCACAAGAGAGATTGTGGAGGTCATATATTTTGGAAGATGACGGCAAATAAAATTTTGAGAGCAGGGTACTATTGGCATACCCTCTTTGCTGATGTTTTTAAAACTATTACAAGCTGTCATGAATGTCAAATTTTTCAGGGAAGGAGAAAGTTACAACCACTTCCTCTCATGCCGGTTGAAGTAAGTGCTCCGTTTTAGCAGTGGGGCCTTGATTTTATTTGATAGATCCACCCTACATCTTCAGCTCAGCATAAGTGGATCTTAACAATGACAGATTATTTTACAAAATGGATTGAGGCAATCCCCACTCGGCAGGCCACTAATGTGGTAATAATTCAGTTTCTCGAAAATAATATTTTGTCACATTTTGGTTGTCCTAACAAGCTAATTATAGATAATGTAATAGCTTTTAAATCTAAAAGGATGATTGATTTTTGTAATAAATATCAAATTACCTTGGGGCATTCTACTACATACTATTTGCAAGGTAATGGATTGGTGGAATCTTCAAATAAATCATTGGCTAACATCATCAAAAAGCTGTTGGAAACAAACAAAAAGAGCTAGCACATGAAGCTTGTTAATGCACTATGGGAAGATAGAGTAAGTCAAAAGAAATCAATTGGCATGTCTCCATTTGAACTAGTGTATAGTGTTGACATGGTGTTCATGACATCTCTCATAGTCCCAGTGGTAAAACTTCTGTAGGAAGCTGGCAGCGAGGAGGATAATTTTTAGCGAAGGATAAACCAAATAATCCATTTACATTAGACGAGGGAGGAGGTTTTCCAGAATACGTTTAGGCTGCAAGAGAGAATCAAGAAAATCTATGACTGGAAGGAAAAGTCAGATAAGTTTCAGATTTAAGACATAGTGCTCAAGTGGGATGCTAGAAATGAGGACAAAGGTAAGCACGGAAAATTCGAGAATCTATGGAAAGGACCATTCAGAATTGCTACATATTGAGGTCAAAATGCCTTTCTATTGAAAGAAATGAATGGGGAAGATTGTCCAAGAGGGTCGGTCAATGGTCGGCTGCTGAAATGGTATTATCTTTGAGATATTTTCTGCTGTCATAATTTGTCACCATACATACCATTTTATTTCCTTCATTGCAAGTGTGCACTTTCGTCATTTAGTCAGTTTGGGGTGCGAAGTGAAGGCTATAAAACTGACGGTCTGATGTCAGGTTTTGATTACTTAGTGTGGATTGTTTGAGTCAGTTTTTAGTCTCTTCTTAGTCATATAATTGAGTCAGTTTTGAGTCAAGATATTGGTTTTATGTTTGAGGAATTTATTAACTCCATTTAGCCCAATGGAAGAGGCATTGTTTTCTTTCTAGAGATCTATAGTTCTCAGCACCTCCTAAGAGCTATCGTCCCCATTGGAGCCAATGTTAGTGTCGGTATCTTCATCCCTCCATCAGTGATCAAAATTCTCTTTTTGAACGCATTCTAGGTGTCTCATCCAATCAGCTACACTCCATTAGGTCATGGATCATCTGATGGTAGTGGTTCTTTATCAATTTCCCTCATGCTTTTCATCTGCTGGCCTATTTGCACATGTACAGATCATTTGTTGTCAGTTTTATTTCATTTTAGTTGCAGAAGTCATTTTAGGGTTTTCAAGTCTTATTAGGTCTAGGGTTTGTCACAATAGTCATGTAAAATCTCAATAATGGTCAATATTCACATGAGGATGTCTAATAAGGTGTCAGCATCAAAATTTTAATAATGATATACTCAGTAGTTGATTTTTTCCTCAAAACCCTGTTTTGAGGAAAAACAGAGTTTTTATGTTCTATGTATAAAAAATTCATGTAATTTTAATTTTCCTATTTGTAATAAGCATAATCTACAACCCTGGGTCACCTTGCCAAACTTTTGCACTCCAGCTCTTGCAAAAGAGACAAGAAAATCCAAGCATTAGTCCATCAAAAGACAATAGGAGAGCTAAACTGCAAAACATAGTTTTTAAAGAATAAAGTGAAAAGGAACTTTAGAAAAATGGGGTTTTCAAATGAAAAATTAAAATCCAAGGTGGATTTAAAGTTATCTTTGGTATTTGAAAACTTCATTTGCACAAGTGACAAAGAGCAAGAGGAAAAATTGCATTTTGAGGCAAATAGAGGAAAATTGTAGTAGAGTTTAGAGTTTTCTCTTGGCATGGTGCATCTAGGCATAAGCGAGGTGCACCTGCTCGGCACAGTGCACTGGCTGTAGAAATTACACTGAACTTTGAACTAACATGGTGCACCTGGTAGGTGTGGCGCACCTAGGTGTTGGCGCGGCTCACTAGTCTGCGAAAGCCACAAACTCATCCAATTGACCTTCTAAAGCTCCAAAATCTCCAAATACTATTCCTCCAAGTAATTAAACCCTCCAAATTTTCCATAAAAAGAGATTTGGTCATTATTGATAGTGTTTTGATAGGTGAAAAATCAAACCCTAATTTGTTGCACAGTTTCATTGCAAAACTGTCTATGGTTTTGTAATTTTGTCATACTTGCTATTTTTACTCCCCTACATAATTCTCTCATATCCCATCCCTCTCCACTAAATTTCCCTAAATTTATTCCCCTTTCCCTCTCTCATTCACACTCATCTTACTCCCTTTTTCCCTAACCCTAACACCTAATTCCCTCTATCCCCAAACCCTAATCTTCATTCCCAAAAACCATATCACTCCCTAATAACCCCACAACAAGCATGCAAACCTTCCACTCATGAGTCCCATTCATCAAATCCCAAATAAGAAAATAGCAATCACCTATTCTTGAAATAAAATCTCTTCATACTCATCATTTTGCACCATATAGTGGCAAATATGGAAATAGATTCAGCTCATGAAAGGGATGCTCACAGAATTATTGGTTGTCCCCTTGTAGTAACATGTTTCAAACATCACTCTTGCTATTATTTTTGTGAGATGGTGGAGAGGGTGAAGTATCACCATGAACTTACTAGACTATTTGTGCATCATCTTCATAATGGCAAGGTGAACTTAGTAGGTGTTTCCTTCACTTTAACACCTAAAACTATAGCTAAAGCAACAGGTATTCCAAATGTGGGTGAACAGTGGAACAAAGGATAGCATGTGGGAAAAGAGCATTATGAGCCTTATATCAAGGCTAGTTATCAAAATAAAATCAGTAGGGGCTTTCCTTTCAGATACTTACAGGACACTTATGCTCCACTCATGAAGCTCATTATCAAATACTTTAGCTGTGAAGGGAGATTTTCTCGCTTGTACACCTATCATGTTAGAATATTGTTGCATTTCACTAGAGTGAGGATGATGAACCTCCCCTGTTTCATATGCAGAAATATTGAGAAAATGGCTACATTGGTGCAAAGAAAACCTCTCCATCAAAAGTTTAACAATATTTATCATTTTTCATTGATCAAGATAGTTGTTTTGCATCAGTTGAGTTTGTTGAATGTTTCATGGGATACTTTCATTTCACATGAGGTTTTCAAAAGCCCTCAAGTGACCTCATCCGTGTTTCAAGAGGAAGGAGGGCCTTCAAATCAACCAGAGGTTCATGAGACTAAAGCTAAAGCTCAAGCTATAGGGGTGACAGTATTTGTCATTTATGAAAAGGGGACACGGAGGCTATTTGCAACTGCAAAGCGAGTACTATCTCCACCAGTGAGTGAAGGGGTCTCGTTTCCTTCACCAAACAACACGCAAATGCTATCTTCACCCGGGGTGAAAGGGGCTCTGCTTTCTTCTTCGGTAGAGTAGGTACAAGATAAAGGGAAGCAAACACTACATGAGGAAGGGCCTTCTGAAGGTCAGGAGAGAGATTTTATTTTGATTTAGGATGAGGATACTGATTTGGGCTCCCAAAGATCAATATTCAAGGAGATCATCAAAGAAGAAGAAGCTGACATACATGCCTTATCTCTTAACCTTGAAAGGACTAAGTGGATCATCAATTACGTTGAGCAAAGGAATAATCAGTTGGAGGATAAAGAAACAATCATGGAGCTGCAAACCATAAGAGAAAACAAGCAAGCAACAAAACGAAAGAAAGTCAAATTGACACCCATTGAGCAAGAGATTGATGCTGACTGGGAATCATGGCTAGAAAAGGAAAATGTGCTCTTGGAGAAGCTTCTCGAGAAGGCCAATAAGGAGACAAATATGTCGTGGCACATGGCTTATCACTATTTGGCACGAAACAAAATTTGCAAAACTAGGATCAGGTGGTTAAAAGCCAAGTTGAGGAAGACTTTGAGGAGCAAGAAAGAGAAGGATAAGCTCAAGATCTTGGCTGAAGCTTCCTTGGCCTAGCATAGCACTTGATGCAAATCACTCATTCCAAATTTCAATAGATTTGGAAAACATTTTGACAATTTTGAATTTTTCAAGGAAAAACAGGTTTTTCTGGTAGGTGCGTAGTGCCACTTGGCGCTCGCTTTTGATAGGGACCTCCTCTAGAGGAAAAATTTTCATTTTTTGATTCCTCATGAGAAATTATGCTTTACCAGAAATTAATAGGAAATTTGGACAAGTTTTGGGTCACCAAAAGGGTCAAAAACACCTCAAAAATGCCCTCTCTGCCACTTTTTGGCCACACATTATGTAGTGTTGGGAGAATTGATTTTTGGACGGGCAAATTGGCACCAAATTCAAACATTCCACTTGTCCTAGAAAGTAGATATACAAAAATTTCCAAAAAGCCAAGATGGAGCAAATTTAGTGAAGGAAAGGCCTCCAAATCCAGTTGGGAAAAAGCGCTACGCAACAGAAAAGGTGGTGCTACGCACATGATGAAAAAGTGCCAATTTTGCTCAAAAACTCTATTTTTCGCCTAGTTTTCTTCTAGTTTGACTTTTTCTCTCTTATGGTCAAATTTATGAATTGACATGATGTAAATTGATTTACTATTATGTAAAAATGATAAAAATTGACTTGATAAGGTTGATACATCAGTTGTAGGTGGTTTGGAGTTGAATGAATCAGTTTCCTAGGTTTTAGAGGGAAGCTGTTCCACTGCCTATTTTTGTGTTCCTAGTTTAGAAATGGTTGAAACCATCCCTCTTCTCATGGACTTGACCCCTGATGGATAGCACAAGTGGTTTGGAGGTCTATATCATGTGTTTTTTTAGTCATTTGTCAAGGTTGGACTCCTGTGAATGCTTTGAGCATCATTGTACATTCATCTTTGCAGTTTGGCAAGGAAATAAACTAGGGTTTGTAGCATTTTATGGGATTCTTGTGTCAAGTTAATTTAGTATTTTTTTTCCTTCCGTGATTCAATTTATCATGTGTTTATGTGTGCCATTATCTCTCTCTTTTTAGCTTAACTAAATGAATCAAGTATAAAGGTGGAATTCATTGGTGTTGTAGTGCTCTACCTTAGGGTTTACTTGGTTTTACATGTTTTCAATTGTTTGAAGAGGATTATTGATACTTTCATACCCTCTTCAAGTCCTCACTAGTCTTGATAATTTCCATTTCACTTAGTTCAAAGTACTAAATCATTTTCCTACCTCACCCCACAAAAACCTCTACAAGACTGAGTCCACTCCCCAGACCCAAAACTGCCTTTCACTTTTAATCCAGCAAACCAACATAAAATCAATAAAAATCCTCTGAGCATATTCCTAGTCTAAAATTAGTCTTTACATCAGTCATATCGAGCCTCATTTGCTATATTTTTCTGAATTTGACAAGGAGAGAGCCCTCTCCTGACCTCGTAGGTCTAGATACCAAGTTAAGCATGGTTTGATATTACCATAGACCTACCTTTCTCAGCCTGAGGTAGATTTAGGCCCTAACAGAACTATCTCTATATGTAGGAGGGCTTGCATTTTGAATTCATCCAAGCCATTCAATTTGAATAATCTCTCTTTTCATGCATTGCCATGATCCAAATATAGCTAGGCTACCATCCTTAATGTGTTATATTCAAACTCAATGGATAACAAGGCATTTTTCCCATAGACCAACTCATAGGGTGTGAATCCAATGGTGGTAATCCATGTGGTATTATAGGCCCACATGGCCTCAACTAGTCTTCCTACCCAATCCTTCTTGTTGTTGCTCACTACCTTGGTTAAGATGCTCTCCAGTGCCCTATTGGTCACCTCCACTTGCCCATTAGATTCTGGATGATAGGGAGTGGAGGTCCTATGCTTGATCTTTGTGGAGCGATAAAAAGGTGTCTTTGTAACTCCTAATTACCTCACATTAATTGTCAACCCAGGGACGACTTTTTATTTCAAGAGTGTACTGAGTCTGAGGTGGCTATTTACTCAAGAGTAATGTTTAGTAGTATAGCGTTCAGAAAATACAAGGGTAGACGGATGCTAAACTATGACTAAATTACTTCAAAGGATAAAATCACACAAGGCAGCTTATCAGTCAAGGGTGCGGAAGCGATAACCCATCCCGCTAGAAACTGATGGAAAGGAAATTAGAGCATGGACCATAGGTCTGGGAGCTAGGCAACGACTACTGAGGCTCACTACAGCCTTAGACCTTCTCTCACACCAAAGCAACAAATGCAAATAAATGGAACGACAGCAAGTAAAATGGAATAGCAAAAGGAAATGGAACAACAGTAAATATAACAGCAGTAAATGAAACATCAATCAAAAGAACTAAATCTCGCGAGTCAAAACCAACTTACTCACACTCTGATATAACATTATTTTCCCCTCAAGCAAACTCGATGGAATATACTTTATGGAACAACACTCATTGATGAATTATGGAACAACAATAAGAAACCATCTATGCACGCCTCACATTAATATAGTAATCTGAAAATGAAGGATAATATAACTATGTTTCAAAATAGAGTAACATTACTTTCAAGTTCCAATAATTGTTATTTTACATGGATCCAATGACAGTAACATTCAAACCGATGCTTTGTAACAGAAATAGCTAGTTTAAGACTAAAAACACGCGATTCAACTCTGAAGAGATCCAATTACACGGTGCAGAGTCATTACACGAATTTTCTGAGAAAGACCATTAACGCATTGATCATAACAGAGCATAAGATAACATATGAAAGATATATAAGATTACTGAGTAATAAAGATAAGCAAACCACGTATAAATCACAGTATAATGATACAACAACAATTGTAAAGATATGATACACAACAACAGCAGCGTACTCCACCAAAGGCTGGTCCCTTAGCCGCTAGCGGATGCTGCTGGGTTACTTCAGAAGGAAAAGCGTGAACAGCAACGCCCAAATTATCTATTAATCATTAAATGGTGAAATTATTACAATAGTTGAAGCTTTGAGACTTACAACTTAAAACAGTCCTTCCTTCCTCCTATCCTATCATGAATCCTTGCTTCTAAATCTCTAATTCAAATCATCAATTCTCCATCATTCAAATCCGCAAAGACATCCTGAAGTCATCCCCATCTCTGATCTCTGTTTTCATTTAAATAGAGAGATTAGAGAGAAGTTACAACAAAAGATAAGTACAACATGATTTCTTTTACAAAATTGGATTGATTCTAACCAATTGATCAACAAGAAAATATATTTCCTTCCATCTCTCAACAAAAGCAAGACGAATTTGGCTTTGCAGCTGAGCTTTGGAGGACGGCCGCAACAGCAAATCTGAGAAAATTGTGCTCAAAGACCCCTGCGTTTCTCTCTGTACAAGCCGAATTTGGGCAAACCGTTCACTACTGAAGTTAACTGGGCGCGTTCTGGACAAAACCCATGTTCCAAATTTTCCAGATTCTTCTCCATTTGCTCAGAATCTCAACCGCAAAAATGTCACTCCTTAATCCAGCGAATTTCTGAGTTGACACTTTCAAAATCAAATATTCAAATCTGGAATTACCTTGGAAGCCTAAAATTGGTGAATAAGTTATACACCTATTAGACTATCATTGATAAAAATAATTCATAAATCATCAATTTATTAGAAATAAAGGAGAATAAATAATATTCATTCATAAGAGCATCAATAATTTATAAAATGGATTTAAATGATAAATTATAACAAATGATATGATGAAGAATAGTGGAAATGGTAGGGATAAATGTTCAAAAGTGATAATAATAATGACATATTAACGGCCCAACATACCCCCACACTCAATATGTTGCATGTCCTCATGCAACGAAAACTGAATATATTGCATGTCTTCATGCAACCCAAAGACAAAAACCCATGTGTTAACCAAGCAATAAAAAAATATGTTCATCTTAGCTCATGAAATGGATAGAACAAATGAATTCTTCCTTAATTAATGAATATTCACTTGTAGTAATCTTGATGAAGGCATAACAACTTTTACATTGATGTTCAAATTATGTGCATATGAAGTTGCAACAAAATATGATATAAGTGACAACAACCTTCATTAACCATTTTCCTAAAAACTACAAACCAGATTTTGTTGAAATGTGGTAAGTAAATTTTTAATATATAAATGCTTCTATGATCCAAAAATCAGATCGTTTTGATGCACAGATCATGAGATATAAATAAAATGGCTGTAGGTGAGAGTGCATGATTTCCAAAATTTTATGAACCAATTTATCTTGAATTTATCTAGGTATGTGTATTTAATAGTATGTTTGTGTTTCCTAGAGATCACAAGAATTGAGTTTATAGTTTTAAAAATATTATGGAAATCAATTTCTACACTAAAATTGTATGCCTTAAATGAGAAAGAAAATAGAAAACATCCATCATGCGTAGCAATTCCTCCCCCGCTCTGAAAAATGAGCATGCCCTCATGCGATGCTAGAAAACAAATAAAGGTGGTTGCTACTATCTGTTGAAGTCTATGCTTGGTGTAAAACAACATGGAATAAGGGAGGTGTTGAGAATGAATAGGAATAACAATGAATGATAAAGAATATGAATGACGTGGTCATAAGAAAGAAATGAAGGAACACTCCCCCACACTCGGAAATGATATGCGGCTGAAAAAGGGGAAGTGGTAAAGATGTGAAATGAAGAATGATAAATAATGCTCAAAATGGATTTTCATTAAATTCTCCTAAATTTGTAATAAATTAGAAAATTATGCTATTTTACCTCAAGTTTTACCTCCAAAAAGAAAAATGTGGAATAACATATATGTATTGGAAGTTGTTGAAGCTGATGTAGGCAAAGGTGGTGTTGAAGGTGATGCAAAAGGTGGAATCCAGGTAAGCACATAATGTCTGAAGAATTGTTCACGTTCACGAAGTGCTCGAGCCTCTTCTGTTAGTGGCAATCATGTGGTCATGCTGTGAATAGAATTCTACCCATACTTGTTATTCTCCTGTAAACAAAGCACTATTTTGCATACAATGTTCTTGAATCCATAGTGTTAGCTTTGAATAGCAACAGATAAGATGCATGCAAAAATTTTAATCAGAAAAACTTATCAAATCAACAAGTTATGGTAGAGTGCAGTAATCATATCACATGCAATCCCATAATGCATATATTCCCCCCTCCAATTGGAAAAAGAATTCCATGACCATAAAGCATATGAGAGGTGTTGGGCTGACGACAAGGCAAGGGAATGAACAATACAATAGTAAATGAAGCAGAGTACAGAGTACACATATCAATGATAGGAAAGCGAGAGTTATGGTTATAATGAAAGCAGAGTGTATAAAGATAGTTATGAATAAGAGATAGGATGCTTTGGATTGATGATAGTTTATGCAAAAATGAAAAAGGACAACAATATGCTAAAAAAATGCTCTGCTAACGGTATTCTAGCTAAAAATGATGTGATTGATCATAAAACAATTTCTCATGCATAAAGGTTCAAAACAGGGAAAAAGTTAAGGAAATAACTTCTCTGATAAAAAGAAAATAAGAAAAGGGTATTATAATAATAATTGACGAAAAGATATAACTTCAATACCATAAGCAGAGCCGCTGCTGCCAGCAAGCGTCCATAGCCTCGGCAGGGTTGCTTTTTAACCCATATGAGCCAGAATCCTCAATTTATAACTAGAGAGTTTCAGTGATGTTCTACAGAAGAGATCAATGTGCTGGCGTGGTAACCAGATAACCACACTACCATTCACTGGGATGTAGCAAAATTGATCAGGCCAGCTCGTGATGAGACCTCCTGTTCCAAGGATAATTTGGCTATCCAATGGATCATAACCCTGGTGTGGTGGCCATAATGGGAATGTCACTTTGTTACAGCCTTATGAACATGGTAGGCTGGCTCGTACTGAGACCCCCTATCCTCCATCTGCGAACAAAATTTTGTTGTTATTACACATTTTTATGATAAAAAGAGGGAGGCTCAATACTCCTTAATAGCAGGGAGGGTGGAAGAAGTTGAACATGTCAATAGAAAAATATACCCATAATCTCATTTTTTATAGATAGAGAAGATTATAACCAGGAAGGGTGGAACCAGCATGGTATTAAGATAATCAATCAGTATCATGTACATTAGAAAATAATGCAGTAAAGTAGTATATAAATAATTGTGTTCTTTTGAAAATAAACTATCATCAAGGAGCTGTCCTGTTAAAGATCATAACTTGAATGATAATAACTTGCTTCAAAAGAATCCATAATTCTTGTCCTCATAAAAGTAGTGTACCGCATGCCATGAAAGTGAATGAGTAAAATGTGGTTGAGATGAACTAGGAACAATCCCACAAAAGAAAGGAAGGGTTGCTCTTAAAAATATTCCTAAAGTGTTGTTTTTTTTAAGGAACTACAAAAACACTAAAAAAGAAAGTGGTGTTCTGTGTAGGAAACAACAAAGAAAATGCATACCAAAAAAACAAAAATACACACAAAAAAGTGTGAAAATGCAAATGTCGTTCATTTGGAAAAAAGAACAGCAAAAACTAAAAGTGTCGTTCCTTTAGAAAAAGAACAAAAAATGCAAGTGTCGTTCCATTTCGAAAAGGAACAACAAAACATGAAAGCGCTGAAGTGTTGTTCCATTTCGAAAAGGAACAACAAAACATGAAAGTGCAGAAGTGTTGTTCCATTTCGAAAAGGAATAGCAGTTGTTCCATTTCGAAAATGAACAACAAAATGTGAAAGTGCAGAAGTGTTGTTTCATTTCGAAAAGGAACAGCGAAACATGAAAATGCAGAAGTGTTGTTCCATTTCGAAAAGGAACAGCAAATTGTGAAAGTGCAAAAGTGTTGTTCCATTTCGAAAAGGAACAGAAGCTGTTTCATTTCGAAAAGGAACAGCAAAATGTGAAAGTGCAAAAGTGCTGTTCCATTTCGAAAAGGAACAGCAAAACGTGAAAGTGAAAAAGTGTTGTTCCATTTCGAAAAGGAACAACAAAACGTGAAAGTGCAAAAGTGTTGTTCCATTTTGAAAAGGAACAACAACTGTTCCATTTCGAAAAGGAATAGCAAAATGTGAAAGTGCAAAAGTGCTGTTCCATTTCGAAAAGGAACAACAAAATGTGAAAGTGCAAAAGTGTTGTTCCATTTCGAAAAGGAACAGCAGAACGTGAAAGTGAAAAAGTGTTGTTCTATTTCGAAAAAGAAAAACAGTTGTTCCATTTTGAAAAGGAACATCAGCTGTTCCATTTCAAAAAGGAACAACAACTGTTCCATTTCGAAAAGGAATAGCAAAATGTGAAAGTGCAAAAGTGATGTTCCATTTAGAAAAGGAACAACAGCTGTTCCATTTTGAAAAGGAATAGCAAAACGTGAAAGTGCAGAAGTGTTGTTCCATTCCGAAAAGGAACAACAGCTGTTCCATTTCGAAAAGGAACAGCAAAATGAACCGTGAAAAAGGAATAGAAAAATGAATGGCTGAACCAAAAAGTGTTATTCCTTTAGAAAATAAATAGCAAAACGAAAATTATGTCCCTTTGAAAAAGGAACAGCAGGAACGACAAAAATGCACACAAATGTTGTCCCTTCAGTAAAGGAACAGCAAAATGCACAACCATAAAAAGCAAGCACGCAAAGAATGAATTAGCTGTTCACTGCATTGATGCTGAGGATGAGTTGCACTTTGAATGAAGCAACACCTGAAACACAAAATATAAGAGAAATTAGAAAAGAAACAACGAAAAGCAGTATGTAAATAAATAAATTGAGTTACAACAACTATGATGTTATGTCAAAAAAATGATCTATTCGAAAAATGTTTTGGCAGCAAAGACATGACAGGAATCTTTAAATGGAAATCAATTCTTCATTTCTTCTATTATGAATCCGTTAGGTAATGAGTTGGATAAAATTCCTTTGTTTCATTAAAATTTCTTTCGAGAATCACTCGTCCATAAATTGACCTTCTTTTTCTCCTAGGACCTACAAAAAAACAAGTATCTACCTGCAATAAAACATTAAATCATGGAGAAAGAGAGGTGCGTAGGCTCCCTTAATCCAAAAAGTATACAAAAAAACTAACAAGTACTTACTATGTAGAACAAGTCCACGGAGAAAATAACAAAGCAAAATTTATTTGTCACCTGCGGGAGAGCAGTGGCCAATCATGCTACCCTGCAATGTTTTAATCAAAACTTCTTTGTTTTTCATTGAAATTGAGTGATTCCAAAGCCAAATGAGATCTAATTCAAAGTTTTATCTCCAGTAGTAACAGGTTTTAAAAATTCAATGATATGATATGTCAATTTTAGTTAGAACAACCTGCATAACATAGTCATTTTCGTTTACCGGCTTAGACCAACAGTTGATATTTCAAACATAACTTTTTAGTTTGATGTCGGATTCGAGTGATTCAAATTGGAAATGAAATTATATTCATTTATTTATTTCCAATAGAAACATGTTTTGAAGAGAAGAAGAATTGATAAGTCAAATACTGTAAAGAATAGCCGGAAATACAAAGTTTTAAGAATGCTGATTTACGATAGACAATCAGTATTTTGATCATAACTTCCCCATACGATATTGAAAATGAGTGATTCCAATTGTATTGTAAACTAGATTCATAGGGAAATCTACCATGGAAAAATGTTTTAAAAAGTCATTCATTTAGGCCTTCAAAAACTGATTGTCCCAACTCTATTCCTGAGCTGCCCACTAGACACCCTATCAATGTTTTGTTTCTAACTTTTTCGTTTCAAATCCAAATTGAGTGATTGAAATTGGGTTAGAAAGTAGACATCAAGGGATACGTAGGATAGAAACAATTGTTAAAAATTCATTCATTTAGGCCTTCAAAAACTGACTGTCCCAACTCTGTTCCTGAGCTGCCCACTAGACACCCTGTCAATGTTTTGTTTCTAACTTTTTCGTTTCAAATCCAAATTGAGTAATTCAAATTGGGTTAGAAAGTAGACATCAAGGGATACCTATTATAGAAACATGTTTTAAAAATATTCACTTTTGGTCCCTCAAAACATGACTGTCCCGACTATTTTTCCATAAATTCCATCAAGCCCGCAAGCTAAAAAAATGATATTCAAGCATTTTTTCATATTGATGATAAAAATGAATATAAGTGTTTGTAGAACTATTATTTCCATTATAATTCATCTACATACACAAATGAATTAA
>APFE031034564.1:0-11578 GCA_000404065.3 Pinus taeda
TCCCGCTCCCGCTTCCGCTCCCGCTCCCCGCTTCCGCTCCCGCTCCCCGCTTCCGCTCCCGCTCCCAAGTAACATTGGACTGTCATCATCAGCCTAATCATGTTATGTTGTAAACCCAGTCTGCATGTGTAAATTGTAAATAATCTTAGCAGATCTGAGTCATGTATGTAAATTTCCTAGGCAAACCTAATTTTCTAGTGATAATCTACGTTCCGAAAGGTTTTTTGTCTCACCGATCCATGATCGACAAAGTTTTCCTTCAGCCTAACCCCAAAGCCGGAATGAATTTTTTCATTAGAATCTTAGGGAGTCCTAGTGTGCTAGGTCGAGTCTATGTTAAGGTGATTTGGGAATAATCCTAACTATTTGGTTAGGTTATTACAAATTACTTGATTTGCTAGATTATATTTGTGTTGCAGAACTAGGTGGTCTGTGAGGGTCTATGTCAAATGAATTTTCCACCTTGAGATGTAAAATTGTAAAATTCATGATGTAAAGTGTCTTGAGGGTTAGGAAATGTTTTATCCCCTCATATGTCCTAGGTCCTATGTGATTTTTCCAAAGGCTAAGTTCCAGGGTCCAATAAAAATAATAAAAGATATATAATTAAAAATTAATGATAAAAAAAAAATTAAAAATTAAAAAATAAAAAATAAATAAAAATTTTGAAAAATAAAATAAAATAATAAAATAATAATAAGTCAAAAGTTTTGAGGAAAGAAATGCAAAATTTAAATTTTTAATATATTAAAATGCATTTAAAAATTTCGACGGATGAGATTAAAAGGGATTCTGATTCTCATCGACGGTTGAGAGCGTTTTGACATGGATGACTCGAACTAGTCGTTGGGAAATTTTTCCTTTAAATAGGGTGTCAAGGGTCATTTGAGATGATTCGATCTTAGAGTCATGTGCTAAAGAAAGCTCTCTTGTAGTCATTCTTTTGTGCAATAAAGAAAGGCTTTGTGGTTGAAATCTTGTTGGTGTTACTCTTCTAGAAATGTTGTAAGATGTTTTATTTTTGTGCATGATTTTAAATTCAGCCATTGCTGATAGCTTTGTGAAGAGTGATTTTAAACACAGATATCTTGTTTAGTTGTTAGGGTTTGAATGGTAGTTAAATTGCTGAATATCATAGAAGATCAAGTTATAACTCATGACATCTGTGAGACTGATCCATCATCCGTGACAGAGCAGATGCAGAATGAAGAAATACATGTCATGCATATCTTACATACTTCATCTAAGAGCTTTGAAGCAGAAAGTTCCACGTCATTAGTGATACAACAGGCCACAAAGAAAAAGTGCAAGAGAAAGAGAACAAGAAGGCGATTTGATGCATCAGACGGCCACGAGCAACTTGATTTTCGGATAGGAAAAAGTCCTACCATATGCAGAATTAGACATCGCACATCCGAGAAGCAGCCGACAGATTTGCCTGAAAGCAGGGAAATGCTCAGTATACACTATATTAAACGCATCTGATACCATGGGGCATCCTCTGTATTTCTAACCCTACTCCTTGTTTTTTCAACATTTTCATTTCTGTTATAGATAGTCAATAAATGAAGAGCTTATATCTTTCCTGTGCTTAATGTGATATGAAGATTTTTGGATGGACGCTACTTATGTTTTGTGGTGTGTTGCGTGGATGCAGATTCTGGATTTTCACATTCCTACAATGCAGCAACGTGTCCCCAGGTAAAGCCAAATGTTGACCACTATGTGTCAACTACCCATAGCAATACACCCCCTTTCTTCACAAAAGGAATAGTGCTTGATTGACGTGTCCCTGCCATTCGACTCTCATCATCAGCCTAATCATGTTATGTTGTAAACCCAGTCTGCATGTGTAAATTGTAAATAATCTTAGCAGATCTGAGTCATGTATGTAAATTTCCTAGGCAAACCTAATTTTCTAGTGATAATCTACGTTCCGAAAGGTTTTTTGTCTCACCGATCCATAATCGACAGAGTTTCCCTTCAGCCTAACCCCAAAGCCGGAATGAATTTTGTCATTAGAATCTTAGGGAGTCCTAGTGTGCTAGGTTGAGTCTATGTTAAGGTGATTTGGGAATAATCCTAATTATTTGGTTAGGTTATTACAAATTACTTGATTTGCTAGATTATATTTGTGTTGCTGAACTAGGTGGTCTATGAGGGTCTATGTCAAATGGGTTTTCCACCTTGAGATGTAAAATTGTAAAATTCATGATGTAAAGTGTCTTGAGGGTTAGAAAATATTTTATCCCCTCATAAGTTCTAGGTCCTAGGTGATTTTTCCAAAGGCTAAGTTCGAGGGTCCAATAAAATAATAAAGATATAAAAATAAAAAAATAATGAAAAAAAAAAAAATTTAAAATAACAATAAAAATAATAAAAATTTTGAAAAAATAAATAAAAAATAATAATAAGTCAAAAGTTTTGAGGAAAGAAATGCAAAATTTAAATTTTTAATATATTAAAATGCATTTAAAAATTTCGACAGATGAGATTAAAAGGGATTCTGATTCTCATCGATGGTTGAGAGCATTTTGACATGGATCACTCGAACTAGTCATTGGGAAATTTTTCCTTTAAATAGGATGTCAAGGGTCATTTGAGATGATTCAATCTTAGAGTTGTATGTTAAAAAAAGCTCTCTTATAGTCATTTTTTTGTGCAATAAAAAAAGGCTTTGGGGTTGAAATCTTGCTGGTGTTACTCTTCTAGAAATGTTGTAAGATGTTTTATTTCTGTGCATGATTTTAATTTCATCCATTGATGATAGCTTTGTGAAGAGTGATTTTAAACACAGGTATCTTGTTTAGTGGTTAGGGTTTGAATGGTAGTTAAATTTCTGAATATCATAGAAGATCAAGTTATAACTCATGACATCTGTGAGACTGATCCATCATCCTTGACAGAGCAGATGCAGAATGAAGAAATACATGTCATGCATATCTTACATACTTCATCTAAGAGCTTTGAAGCAGAAAGTTCCACGTCATTAGTGATATAGCATGCCACAAAGAAAAAGTGCAAGAGAAAGAGAACGAGAAGGCGATTTGATGCATCAGACGGCCGCGAGCAACTTGATTTTCGGATAGGAAAAAGTCCTACCATATGCAGAATTAGATATGGCACATCCGAGAAGCAGCTGACAAATTTGCCTGAAAGCAGGGAAATGCTCAGTATACACTATATTGAACGCACTTGATGCCATGGGGCATCCTCTGTATTTCTAACCCTACTCCTTGTTTTTTCAACATTTTCATTTCTGTTATAGATAGTCAATAAATGAAGAGCTTATATCTTTCCTGTGCTTAATGTTATATGATGATTTTTGGATGGACGCTACTTATGTTTTGTGGTGTGTTGCGTGGATGCAGATTCTGGATTCTCACATTCCTACAATGCAGCAACGTGTCCCCAAGTAGAGCCAAATGTTGACCACTACGTGTCAACTACCCATAGCAATACACCCCCTTTTTTCGCAAAAGGGACAGTGCTTGATTGACATGTCCCTGCCATTCGACTGTCATCATCAGCCTAATCATGTTATGTTGTAAACTCAGTCTGCATGTGTAAATTGTAAATAATCTTAGCAGATCTGAGTCATGTATGTAAATTTCCTAGGCAAACCTAATTTTCTAGTGATAATCTACGTTCCAAAAGGTTTTTTGTCTCACCGATCCATCATCGACAGAGTTTTCCTTCAGCGTAACCCCAAAGCCGGAATGAATTTTGTCATTAGAATCTTAGGGAGTCCTAGTGTGCTAGGTCGAGTCTATGTTAAGGTGATTTGGGAATAATCCTAACTATTTGGTTAGGTTATTACAAATTACTTGATTTGCTAGATTATATTTGTGTTGCAAAACTAGGTGGTCTGTGAGGGTCTATGTCAAATGGGTTTTCCACCTTGAGATGTAAAATTGTAAAATTCATGATGTAAAGTGTCTTGAGGGTTAGAAAATGTTTTATCCCTTCATAAGTCCTAGGTCCTAGGTGATTTTTCCAAAAGCTAAGTTCGAGGGTCCAATAAAAATAATAAAAGATATAAAATAATTAAAAAAATAATGATTAAAAAAAAAAAAAAAAAAAAAAAAAATAAAAATTAAAATAAAAAATAAATAAAGATTTTGAAAAATAAAATAATAATAAGTCAAAAGTTTTGAGGAAAGAAATGCAAAATTTAAATTTTTAATATATTAAAATGCATTTAAAAATTTTGACGGATGAGATTAAAAGGGATTCTGATTCTCATCGACGGTTGAGAGCATTTTGACATGGATCACTCGAACTAGTCGTTGGGAAATTTTTGCTTTAAATAGGGTGTCAAGGGTCATTTGAGATGATTCGATCTTAGAGTCGTGTGCTAAAGAAAGCTCTCTTGTAGTCAATTTTTTGTGCAATAAAGAAAGGCTTTGGGGTTGAAATCTTGCTGGTGTTACTCTTCTAGAAATGTTGTAAGATGTTTTATTTCTGTGCATGATTTTAATTTCAGCCATTGATGATAGCTTTGTGAAGAGTGATTTTAAACACAGGTATCTTGTTTAGTTGTTAGGGTTTGGATGGTAGTTAAATTTCTGAATATGATGGCAGGTATCTCCATTACATTTGGATTTTAGTATCGTTTTCTCCTTCTTCGTTAATGGTTGAAGTAAGTTGAGCAGGAAAATCTAGATTTCGAAAATCAACGGGCGTTTGGGGAAGTTCTCAGCTGAACCAGCCAACTCCCAAAAAGGGCATTTTCTGAAGGGCCCAGGCAGTTTTGATCCCAGGCTTATCAGATTTTTCTTGTGAATGCATGAAGGGTTTTCTGAAGCATCTCATGTTAAATTTAAAATTCTGAAAATATATTTGTATCATTCTGACAAATCTGGCTAGTCAGAGCCTTTAAGCTGTAAATATTGTAATTGTTTAACTGGTTTTAGGGTTTTTAGTTTTGTTTCTTGCACATTTTATTTCTGGGTGTTCGGTTTTTGTGCAAGTTGCAGGTCTAAAAAAAAATATTTGTTTGAAGCTAGATCTAGGCCCAGGAGGGTAAGATCTGGCCTCAAAACCAGTTTTTGCAGATGCATCGTTTTGCAATCCAGGGTTTCAGATCTCATTCAAATCTGGAGAAATTTTTTGGGTTTATTAATAGATCCTGAAGCAGAATATAACATTTTAATCTGGAAATTTAAGGGTTTTATTTGGCAATGATTTCCCGTTTTGTTTACTGCCCAGGGTTTGTCCGGCAGAATTATTTTTCAAAATTTATTAAGGGTTTTTCCATTGTGTGTTTCATTTCTCACCCTTGCTGCCAGAAATCCACCAACCACCCTTGCTGCCAGAAATCCGCCAACCCCTCTGCTGCCATCACCGTCCAGATCTGCGCGCTGTCTATAGGTCTGTGTGTTGTTCATCATCTGCAAGCGAATCCGAATAAGCCAAACGTTGCTCCATTTGCAACCCTGTAGCCATCTCCTCCATGCAGCTGCCTTTTTCGAAATCAGTCCACTGAACTCACGGCTCTCTACACTTCATGTTTTTTATTTCTTCCGTCCAGCTCTCCTTCACGCTGCTGCAAATTGTCATTCCCACCGTTCTCTGCCCCTGCAATTCGCTCCTACAGCTCCCACCACACACCCAAACACTACCTAAACCATCAATTTTGGCTTCATCCAGCCTGTTTAGCTCCATTTCCTCCCTAACCTTTTCCACGTTGTTCCACTTTCTTCTGCCCACAAATCTCTGCTCATCGTTGTCATCTGGTGAAATTAATTATTGCTTGATTATATAATGCTCGTTACATATTGGAAATTTTGAAAATATGTTCAAGCAATGATTAAATTACTTCATAATAAGCAGTAGCTAATTAATTCCTTGATTTTCATTGACTCCATAAGGCACTGGTCTTAAGCATTTAAAGATCTAATCAAATTCTAAAATCGGTCAAGTGCTGGTTTTCCCTTGCTATGTCTCCCAAGCCAGTTGATTCCCAATTGGTCTTCATTTATCCCATAGGGTCTACCCCCCTTAGCCTGCTATAGGGAGACGGCTTAAACGAGGAGATCGGGGATCAAAGTGATAGCCCTCGGTCTGAGCATTGTCGTGCTGCCTAGACAATCTGTGCGACAACAGGTGACTTACAGGAAGAAGTCTACATGACGTAGCCTCTAGGATTCAAGGTTGCCGGTCAAGAACAGGAAGTATGTAGATTAGTTAAAGCACTCTATGGATTGAAACAAGCTCTTTGGGCTTGGTACATGAAAATTGATCAGTATCTAACAGATCATGACTTTTAGTGGAGTCCATCTGATGCAAACTTGTATATCAAGCATACTGGTGATGATATTTTGTTTGTGGTTGTCTATGTGGATGACCTTATCATTACTGGCAGTTCAGCACATTTGATCCATGGGATCAAACAAGATTTATGCAGCACCTTTGATATGACAGATTTGGGTCTTCTTCATTACTGTCTAGGGGTTGAAGTCTGGCAGACTGAGAACAACATGTTCCTCTCTCAGTCCAAGTATGCCAAAAATCTTGTGGATAGGTTCAAAATGCAGGATTGCAAACCGGCCACGACTCCTATGGAACCAGGGCTCAAACTTTCAGCTCAATCATCCTCACCCCTTGTGGATGAAACTTTATTCAGGCAATTAGTAGGCAGTCTCATCTACCTTACTGCCACTAGACCTGACATCAGTTTTGCAGTGAGCTACATTTCCTGCTTCATGTCAGCTCCTAAGGTTGATCATTCGATAGCAGCGAAACATGTGTTGCGTTATGTGCGTGGCACTCCTGATTATGGACTTCTGTACACTCGAAGTTCCAATCCTCTACTCAGTGGTTACACAAATTCTGACTGGGCCAGTTCGGTTGATGACGGTAAATCTATAGTTGGGTCTGTGTTTAGTCTAGGATCCGATGCTGTCACCTGGACTAGTAAGAAGCAACACGCAGTGGCTCTCTCCTCAACAGAAGCAGAGTATCGGGGAGCAGTTAAGGCATCTTGTGAGGCAGTTTGGCTTCGACGTATGCTTGCGGATATGCATGGTTTCCAGTCAGGTCCTACTCCCTTGTTTTGTAATAATCAGGGAGTGCTCAAACTTGCGAAGAATCTAGTCTTTCATGAACGAACAAAGCATGTAGAAACCCATTGTCACTACATTCGCCAGCTTGTTGAAGACAGATCCGTTCAGTTACGATATGTTCCCACAACAGAGCAGCCCGCCGACATCTTCACTAAGCCCCTTGGTCATGATAAGTTCATAAAATTCAGTGGGTCTATTGGTGTTGTAAATAGATTGAGCATTAAAGGAGGGTATTCGAATAATGCTATTTAGTGTTTAATGCTCATTCTTATTAGTTGTTTCTATTTTTATCATTTTAGCAGTTTCTTAGAAGAAACTGGTTGTTTCTATTTTCCTAATAGAAACTTGATGTTTCTATTCCTATAAATATCTCTATGTTACTTATTGAGCTTCATTTGCTCATGAGAAATCAATTCAATTCATTCATTGATTAGACATGAACATGTAGGAAATTCTAAACCAGATAATGCAGTAGGGATTTCTAATATGTCAGACTTAGAAATTTCCACATGGTATCAGAGCATTGCAGATCACAGGAGGACTGAAGGCACCAGTAGAAATCTAAAATTTGCAGCAATAGCAGCTGTCCCGAGAGACAACGTTGTTCCACAGTAGAAGCAACTAGAGAAGAAGTGGCGTAGAGCCTGCGTCAGCATTTCGGCCAGGAAGAGGAACAATATAGAGGCAAACAGGGGCAGATCAAACCTACGCAGTGCTTGGTCATCTTTCTCCTCCAGGAAGGATCGATGTTGTGGCCAGGAGGAGCAAATTCAACCCTTGTTGGGATTGCGCAAAGCCTGAAAGGCTCAATTTCTTTAGTTGTCGGGGCTTGTGGAGCGTTGGGCAGACTGTGATTTGAGGAGCTGGTGGGACACTGTTTCTGTCGATACAAAACAGTGTCTAAGGAGACGGAACCAAGGTAGAGGGAGTCACTACATCGATGGATTTCTAGCCAAGGAATCCAGATCCGAATTGCACTTGCAAGGAGAATTGGAGAGGAGCGGTTCAACAGTTGGCCAGAGAATTTCCAGGAGGGAAATCAGGACTCAGAGGGAGATTTCCAGGAGGGGAGTCGAGACTTAGATGGAGTCCAGAAGAGGAGCTGAAATGGCAATGAACGAACTGAGGGATTAGGACAGGTTGGACAAGGCTTCCAACATTGTCATCTGGAAGGCCAGGATCCTGGTAGTCCTAGATCGACATCTCATCAAGGACTTTGCCTTCAAAACTATGGCTATCCCAGTTGACCCAACTGAGAACGAGAAGTATGAGGATGCAATGGCGAGGGTGAAGTGCATGATCCTTGACGAGGTCAAAGATCATGTCATACCACATATTGATGAGAAGAACACCACAAAGGAGATGTGGGACATGTTGTCGCACAGATTGTCACGACAACGCTCAGACCGGGGGCTGTCACCCTGATCCCCGATCTCTCCGTTTGACCCTGTCTCCCACGGCTAAGGGGGGTAGACCCTGAAAGGAAAGGATGGCCAACTGCGAACCAGTGTGTTTGGGAGACACGAAAGAGAAAAACACTAAACAGATTTGTTTAATTTGATGGACCAGTGCCTTATGGGTTTGGTATCAAAATGATCACTTAACAGATGTTTCAGAAATGTGGACTGTGCACAGCAATCATTTAACATTAAATAGCTTTGAAAATGCAAGATACAAGTAAATTCACAATGCTTTTAACAATACTCTGGCAATTTAAAAGGAAATAAACTCCGAAAGATATGACCATGTAAATTTGCACATTCACCAGATAAGCATGCCAAATCTCATAAAGATGATCATTAATCTCACATCAACATTGTAGCCTCAGCAAAAATATAGACCATGATAAATTTTCCAGGCTTAAGAAAACAAAATATTTCCGCAATGCTTTTTATGCTTTTCCGACAAAGTTAAAAAATTAGAACTAAATGAAAAATTTAAATTTATTCTCTACATAAAAAGGAAAAGTTTTATGATTTTTTTTTAAATTTTTTTATTTTTTATTTATTTTTAAAACAAAATTTAAACTAACAAAAGGATTTTTTTTTTTTTTATAAATCTATACTACAACTAAGTTAAATAAAATGAAAAAAAATCTAAAACCGTAAAGCAGAAACCCTAATCGCCTTTTTGTGAATTTTTTAATTTTTAAAATCAATTCAAAATAAAAAAGTGCTAAACCCTAACCCTACGAATTTTTGCAAAGCTTTTGATTTTATTTAAAAGAAACAAACGTTATGTCTAAACTATATACGCAGCATAAATATAACATGAACGTAACCTAAAGAAAGTGAAAACAACTAAAAGCTTAACCCTGAAAATAACGCATACACATGAACGCAAGGCTTTGAAACATGAACCAAAATTTGCGGAAATACGTCAACGCATATAGCTTTCCGAAACAACCTAATTTGCGTTGAGTCAACAAACCTCACGCGGGTATACTCGAGGGTCTGACGGCGGAAGACAACGGGCAATGGCACAGCACGCAGGGGGTGTAGAGGTTCAACGGAGAGGCAGCGGGCAATGGAGAGGGAACGGTTGGAGCGAACGGAGATCAGGTAAATGGAGAATGCGGGTGTGTGGAGACTGTGCAACGTGAAAGAAAAAACCAAATGCAAATCTGAAGGCAGCCACAAAAAATGCAATAACCACGATTTTGCTACGCAAGTTAGATTATCGTTTTGGTTATGGCAGTCTCTACGGAGCGGGTTAGCAGCAGTGACTGACAGAGAGGGGAGTGACTGCATGCATATATGTGAAAAACACAAATACGTGACCCTTTGAAAGCAAAACGCAAACGACTTTACCGCTCAATGAAATGCCCGGACTGGATTTTTTGCAGTGTTTGAAAAGTCACGCGCGGATTTGTGGTCGATTGCAGTAGTAAAAAAAAATACCCACGCAGGAAGATTTACGCACTTACCTGGCCCCAATGAGTTGTTGTGACTGTTGTTTCGTTTGGTTGTGTGTAGGTTTTGATCAGTCAGCAGAGATGAATGTGAGAGCACGCAGAGAAAAATGAAGCCTGGAAGAGCTGGACGTATGCTGAAACCAAGAACGTAGGCAGATCCACGTGCAGACAAGATGACCAACAGAAGCGTAGATGATGTATTTTGACCAGAAACACAGAATATCTTGACCTGTAGACAGAAAACCAAATTCTAGACAGTATATATGCGGAGATGAAACCCTAGAAAACCCAAAAAAATAAACTTCAAAATTTACAGCTCTATAAAGCCAGATATATCAGTTATTATTGAAGAAAATTTTGAGAAATTTCAGATAGCTAATGAAATGTGTTAGAAAAATCTCTCTTGCAATTCATAAACAGGACTAAATGATTAACCCAGGGTCAAAACCAGCTGGGCTCTACAAAAGATGCTTATGGGAGTTGGCTGGTTCAGCCTAGAACTTCCCCTAACGCCTACTGATCCTCAAGGGTTTCCTGCACAGCTCACTTCAAACGTCAAATAAGAGAGAAAAAGCAGCACTAGATCTCAAACACAATGGAGATACCTGCATTACATCAGAAACCCTAATACTAATAAAACCCTAGCATGTGAACAAGATACCTATGCTCAACAATACTCTTCATTCAGCTGTCATTAACGGCTGAAAATTAAAATATGCAGAAATAAAATTTGCTCACAGCACATTAAGAGAGTAACACCAGCAAGCTTTTGACCCCAAAGTCTTCTTTATTAGCACCAGAAAAAAGAGATTACACGAGAGCTTCTTCAGCACAAGACTGAGATCCAATTGATGATCTCAAATGACCCCTAGCACCCTACTTAAAGGAAAAAATCCCAACGGCTAGTTTGAGTGATCCATGACAAAACGATCTCGACCGTCGATGAGGATCAAGACATCTCTTAATCTCATCCGTCAAATTAAAAAATTCAAAATATTATTATTTTATTATTTTTTAAATTTTTATTGTTTTTTAGTATTTTGATTATTTTAATTTTATATTTTATTTATAATTTTATTTTTTATGTATTTTTATTATTATTATTATTATTTTTTTGTCTTTTATCATGGATCATCAAACATAGCCTTTGGAAGAATTTCCCTAGGACCTAGGACCTAAGACGCACGAGGGGATTAACATTTTCAACCCTCAAGACTCTTTTCATCATGATTTTTTTACAAATTTTACATCTTCAAGGGAAAAAAGCCCTTTGACAGACCCTCATAGACCACCCAGTTCTGCGACCACACATAATCTAGCAGATTAACACACCAGGATTCTCCTAAAACTCTAATGATAAAATTCATTCCGGCTTTGGGGTCAGGTTGAAGGAAAACTCTGCCGATCATGGATCGGTGAGACGAAAAACCTTCCGGAATGAAGATTATCACTAGAAAACTAGGTCCACCTAGGCAATTTACATACATGACTCAGCTCTGCTAAGATTATTTACATCAAAATGCAGACTGGGTTTACAATTTTAATAAGATCAGGAGAATGACGATGACTGCTGAATGGCACGAACATCTCGATCAAG
>APFE031034568.1:0-27857 GCA_000404065.3 Pinus taeda
AGTCAAGAATATTTTCTTCACAGAGCACAGAGCACACGCTAAATGCACAGTCCTAAATCAAACCAAGCAATCAAAATGAAAATGCACATGCATGTATTTGTTTTCATCCTTATTAATGTATGAATGATGTTAAGAAAGCTATGTGCAAAACTGAATTACCTTTAAAGTGACAGTACTCAACAAAATTCTTTTTCAAAATGAAGTGAAAGCAAGAGAGACACTTTGTGATTTTGAAATGGAAATTGCTTTTCGACACCTTAAAACTAATAATTCAAATCCTATGTAATAGTAAATATATAATTGACTATCAAGAACAATGGGATTTTTTTCTAAAACTGAAAACGATAGCTACGGCACTTTCAGATCTAGAGACGACAGTTTGACTATGCTACTTTTTTTGCAAAAGAGAACTGAAGACGATGCACAATACATAGAAAACATTTACAGCTCCTTGCACTAAGGAGGCAGAGTAATGCAAGAGAAGGGGGTTTTCACAGAAGTACACTGACTACAGACAATAAAACTCCTGAATAGGACTGAAAAACAGTGAGAAAAAACCACAGTCTGAGGGTAAAGTTTACCCTCCCTGACCATCGCACTTGTAACACAGTGAAACCAGTATGCAGCGCACCTACTGCACTCGGGAAGTGTGATGCATATAGACTGCCTTGAAGGTAGGGTGCGATGGTACCAGTGCGAGACTTCAAACAAGTTTTCACTCATAGTTTGCAATCTAGTTCAGGTGTTTAGGCTGAGTAAGTAAAGATCAATGTATGTAGAACACAGGGGTGATCTAGAGAGGTTACTAGAGCCACCACTTAGAGAAATTAGATGACTTGCAGATCTATTGTTTAATTCATAAACAAAACCCAAATATAGACTGAAGCAGCATTGATCTACTTTGCATTTATATAATAAATGCAGTTCGAAGGCTAGCTGGCTTGACTTCAGGCTTTGTCTGTAAGTTTATAAAAGAAACAAGGATAGATAGGCTAACAAGTAATCTAGTCGCTCCCCAGTGGAGTCACCATTTTGTTACCGGGAATAGTGTCCATTCGGATGCTACTATTCCCACTAAGATGGGTGGTTATCATAGAAACAAACAAGTAAAGTCTACTATTGTTTTCTTTTATGGAAATAGACAAGAGGATAACCAATAAGACCAACCTGAGTCTTGCGCTTGATTTCCTCTCCTTCTTGATAGAGCTTCACTACTTATTCTTTGTTTGCCCAGCTTCAAAGAGAACCAGTGGAATCATAGCAACATACTACTACCGAAGAAACAAGGATCTTTATCTATAAATAACACAGGATCAAATGTATGTTAACCATATAAATGAATATATAAACAAGTACACAAGAATATGGAAGAAAATAAGAATAGCTTTATTAAGATGAAAATTAGCAAGAGGACTACAACCATATGCTCTGACCTAGCATCATCCTCCAGCTAGGAAGCCCTTCTTCACCTCAAGAAAAGCTTAGATCACCCAACACTATGAATGTACACCAGGAAACCAATAGCACTTCTCTACAAGATACAAAATTCCAGCCTTTGGATCTTTGTGATGAGGGATCCATATATAGATGACCACAGAGAGGTGAGTTATCTTCTGGGATCTTGATTAGTGTCCTCTCTCTGATAGTTCCTGCTTCCACTTGGAGAATTATGATCTCTTACTCATCCCTGGTCGAAAATAGAGAAGCAAGTGTCAAAGAGGAAGCTTCTGGAAGATTCCATGATCTTCCACCTCGCAATTTTGTCCCTGCCATTTGTCCATTCCTGACCATCGCACCCTACAGAGGAGCAAATCAGTATGCATCGCACCTTGTACACTGGGAAGGTGATATGCATCACACCCCCTGCATTGAGCTTTCACTATGGTCCAGTTTTGACCAATTATGAGCAGTTTTCAGTCGAGAACTTCTCGGAGATGATGTAATCTGTTGACCTTGTTCCTTTAGGCAGTGAAGCAACAATTTTAGGGACTTCGGAGCCCTCAGTTTATGGAAATTTATGATTAGGGTTGAAGTGCCCAAAAATGTCTATAACATTAAGAAGGATCTTTTTTGGGATGGCCTTAAATTTGATATTCAAAGGTTTGTGGCTGAATGTTTGGTTTGCAAACAAAATAAAGCTGAGAAAATTAAGACCCCGAGTCTCTAACAAACTTTATCCATTCTAAGGCAATGTTGGGAGGAGGGTTCAATGGATTTTATGAAAGGTTTGCCGAAGTCTGAAGGAAAGAGTGTCATCATGGTGGTAGTTGATAGAATTACCAAGTATGCACACTTTTGTGCATTGTCTCATCGATTTAAATCACGTACAATTGCTACTGGATTTATGGAAAGAATTAAAAAGCTACATGGAAACCCAAAGATTATTCAAAGTGACAAAGATCCCGTTTTCACTAGAAATTTTTGGACTGGATTATTTTCTTTTCTAGGTACTCAGTTAGCTCATAGTTCATCTTATCATCCTCAATCTCATGGTAAAAATGAGATAGTGAACAAATGTTCGGAAGGATATCTTTTTTGCTTTGCATTTGATAAACGAACTGTTGGAAACAATACTAAGAGGAGTGGTGAATAAGTATTAGTCAAATCAATAACTTTTTCTTTTCATACTCAAATTTATATACACTTCTTAAGTAAAGGTAACTCGTGTGTACACGCAACTATCTTTAAAGCAATTAGTGTATATCCAACAAACTTATGATTTAGTTAATTCATCATATTGTAGAATTGAGGCTTCTGTGATCCATCATAGTTATAAGAAGAGCTTCGGCGTAAATCACATGAAAAAGACCTTTGTCGACGCGTTTCGAACCAACTAGTGTGGTTCATCGTCACGACAAGTTGAAGAAACAGATCTGGCCTAGCATGTTAAATAGACGCTGAAGCTCTTCTTATAACTAATTCATCATATGTTGATCTTTAATAAGTAAATCAGTACGTCATTAACCATATAAACAGTGACCATGTGCAGTAATAATAGAATATGTTGTGTGTGGAGCATGATTGTTCAAAGGTCTTTGTTTTAGCTAGATGTACACCCCAGGAAGTTTGTACAACCCTCCACATGGGGGGGTGCGGAGGGGACTTGTCCCCCCCGCGGGGGTCCACGGGTGCTGATCCCCACCAACTGGGGGGTCCGGGGGCTAGCGATCCCCCAGTGGGGACTCAGGCGCAATGCCCCCAAAGCTAAAAACAAATGTAAAATTTCCTCGTAAAAGTATAGTAATTTCTAGTCAATCTGGGTTGTTCATTAGGCGGATGATCTGGGGGTAGAAATTATGTTTTTTTTAGGGTTTTTTTGCCCTAGAAGGAAACCCCTCTCTTTGTATGAGGGCATTTTATTGAGTCTGTGTAATATATGTGTATTTTTCGAGCAAGAAGCAGAAAGGTGAGACTGTGATAAAAAACAGAGGATATTATAGCAGATTTGTTATAGGTTGTGTCTCTTCATTTTGCTGGATAATAGAAAGGAAGGACTGGCTGTTCGGGGTGGACATAGCCCAAACTGGGTGAACCATGTATATCTATGTCTCTCTTGTTTTATGCATTTCTGTGTTTATATTTCTGCAATATTTTGTGTTCCATTGCTCTATAATATATAATTTTATAACAGAATAAACCATCACATAAGAAACACACATGAACACCAAGATTTAAGGTGGAAACCCAATGTGGGACAAAAAACACCTGTTGTTGTCTTATTTTAATACAAGAAAAAATTGTTTACAATCTTCTATTGGTGCAGACTCATACCAGTACACAGGCACCCAGCTACAGAAGGCTACAACCTTCTCTCATTCTCCCGATTATACTGGAAGGGAGCTATAACCCCCTAGCTTTTGTACTAACCGACTCGTTTACCAATATGTAGACACCAAGCTATAGAAGGCTCCAACCTTCACTCATTTTCTAGTTGCTACTAGAAGGGAGCTACAACCCCCTGGCTCTTATACTAGCTAATCCATTTACTACTATTTAGGCATCGGCCTACAAAAGGCTCCAACCTTCACTTATTTTCTAGCTGCTGCTAGAAGGGAGCTCCAACTCCCTAACTCTTGTACTGGATAATATGTTTACTAGTATGTAGGCTCTGGCCTAAAGAAGGCTATGACTTTCTCTCTTCCTCCAAGAATCACATTTCATAAATTTCCAAACTGGATATTCCTAGAACACAACACCACATTATGAAGGTCATGTTTCATCAAATTTTCATATTAGACCCATCAGCAACAGTGAAGCTCAAAATCAATCACCATTGAAAGAAAACCCATCATCACTGAAGAAAATCACAATTAATCAATCTAAACATTCAGAACACTGTAACCAGAGCACAGTCACCATAACACAAAATAGAACCTGAAACTCTTCATCAGCAACCAGAACCGACTACAACATCAGACATCATATTTCATAATTTATACGCTATTTTGATGTGTTGAACCGGCGTGTATAAGTGCTTTTACCAAAGCCAACCAACGTATAGATCTGCAAATACTAACTTAAAACTTCACAGCTATTTCAAACTTCATTCATACCCAGATCATAACGTTTATAGAGTAAAAGATGCTTAGGCAATCTGATCTAGGCTAATCAATCATCAGATCATGAAATTATAATTCACTTCAGTTCATATGATCTTGATCTAATAGTGTATCCAAGGTGCACAAAATATTTCAAGTCATCTCATAATCATAGGCCCTACAACATAACATATACTTCAGATAGAAGTATTCCTCATAAACCCTTTCACTTTCACACTGTGGCCTAATGCTCTTCTCCTCCTTATATAGTTTTTGGCCTTTTTGAATACCTTAGACCAAAACCACTTAGGAGCCATTGTATTCTTGGGCAGGATCAAATATTCATTACACTACTCAATATTGTGGGCTAATAACATGGTATAGTCCTGTGGTATTTTCTCCTCTTGAATTTCATTATTTTTCCAACATGTACGCACTTTTCCTCTTGTGAGAGTGTGTGTATACATATATGCTATTTTTGTTCCATGGACATGCCTGTACATGCTACTTTGACAAAATGAACCAATTTATACCTCTCTTTCTTCAATCTCTAGAGTTTGATTTGTAATCCTTTGTTGTTAACCTATTGCACTATAAACTTCCATCTATGTGATTTTCCATCAAGGAAAACACCTATATCATAATGCCAACAATCTCCCTCTTTGGACTTGATAGCAACAACAACACCAAAACACTCTCCCCCTTTGACATCAAGGGAAAAGGGCGGACCAAGATAATTCTCCCCCTTCATATACATTATGCTGCCCATGCTCCCCCGAATAATGCAGAGTCTCCAAAGATATATATCCTATACACAACAGATATACATATACATAACATATATATATTATATATATATATATATGGTATATGTATATGTATATGTATATGTATATGGTTATATGTATATGTATATATATATAATATATACATATATATACTATATATAATATATATATTATATATATATATATGTAATATATATAAATATATCTATATATATATATATATATATATATATATATCTATATATAATATATATATAGATACATATATATATATATATGTTTGTGTGGCGTGTGTGTTTTAAAGAATAACATGACTCTATAACTCAACTAAGTTGTATGACTTCCCTAAGGACAATGACTCATAAATACAACAATCGCCTAACCAAGTGGGGATATACCAAATGTCTACACATGACTAAAACAGGAATTATCACATCATCATTCCCATGCATAGTGGGGTTACAAATTAGGTATTTTCATGATATTTACATCAAATGATATACATGATATTTATAACAAGGACCAATGATCTAAACAAGACCATGATAGTCATCAGCAACTATCATACACCATATATGATCTTCCCATCAGCATCGATCAACAACATCAATATCAACAACCTATATATGTCCATCATCAAAAGAGTCACCTAAATCAAAACAACTATGTGGATAAAGTAGTATAAGAATCTTCATGTACCAAGATATTCTAACATAATGCCAACAATGCATTATCAGAAGCATACTCTCTCCCTGAACCTATGCCAACCATTCACTGTCAGATCTGATCATTGCAAATATCAGTAAGAATCATCAAGGAATCATCATCAATCAGATATACATCAAGTCATCAACAACTTATGAGGGCCAACAACACTTCTACATATTATTACCATACTAAAATCTTCATCAATCAGAACAGAAGATATATTTGATAATTGACTGGACCATATTAGAACACTTTTTTTGAGTCTACCCACTATTTTTCTCCTCAAATCAACATATACGCGAGTGTGCAGCTTTGAACTCATGTATATACGTGACTTGTCTTCATCATAACTGTGTATGAGATTGAGAACACTGAAGTTTCACACTTTCAGCTCCCCCTGGGTCTATTATGTTTGTATACTATGCTATCCCAGATATTTCTGGATGTACTTTCTTCTTCTTTCATATGTTTGAGTGTGATGATGTTTTCTCCTTTTGGTATGTTCGCCGAAATTTTCTTCTGCGTTCCTTTTATATATTTCTAAACTTATTACATGCATAAAATCTTACCTGTTTCATATTCCTTCTATAGTAGTCAATGGCTTTGTGACCAAACATATTGCAAGAAAATCAATATCCCTTAAAGTACCTATAAGTTGATAATCTTTCTATGTGACGGTATTGGACCATTCTACTTCTACATCTTGCTACAACATGTCCAAAACTATGACATATAAAAAATTAAACATTACTCATCAGAGGAAATAATTGACTATCACTCCCATAGTTAGGAGTAAAATATTTTCTTTGAAGACTTTCTTTCCTTGGTTCTTGATGGGGTTGACCTCTCATCTCCTTGTTCAGCATTTCATATTTTGCATTAGAGTTCCTTGCCTCATCTTGTGAGCTAGATCCACCTTCAACAGATTCATGAAAGCCAAGACCACTTTTGATGGTAGGAGACCTTTGACTACTAAGAGTGTTATCCAAAATCTTAGTACTATCTTGAAATTGTAACAATTTATCCTTTTATTCTAATTTATGTTTTAAGATATTTATCTCAACCTGATATTGTTCTTCCTTTTCAATATATTGCTTCTTCGTGATTTCTTCAGCCTTTCTTCCTTCTTCCACTTGTTGCCTCAATTTGAGAATCTCATTTTCTTGTTCTTCATCTGCTTGATGTAGTTTTTCATTCTGCTTATTTGAGTTTTCAAGATCTTCTTTTAGAGAAAGGATCTTAGCTTCAAGACTTTCATATTAACTGGATCTGTCCTTAAGTCTCTTGATTATTGTGCTCTTTTCATTTACTTCGTTTCTTAATGATGTCACTTCATCTGATAGCTTTTGACATTGATCTTCCTTTTCCTTGTACTTCTTCCTTACTTTGTTTCCTTCCTCCAGCTAAGCTTTTAACCTGGTAGCTTCTTCTTTGAAGGAACACTCTCTTTTATTAAATAGATCTTGTTTATCTCTAATTTCATCTGTGAATCTTTTAACTTCTACCTCTATTTTTCTTTCACTATCACTTTCAATATCTTCAACATTACATGAACAGAGAAAGGTATTAGCAGAAGACCAAAAATGTGTACCTGATACTTATTTTGCTTGTCCATTTTCAATCTGAGGTGATTCTAAATATGAATACTTGCTTCCACCTAATGGCCAATTGTCTCTCTTGCTGTCACTGTTCCTTTGAGTTATCTTCTTCTTCTGAGGCACTTTCTTCTTTAGATTCTTTCCCATTGTTTCTATGCATCTCCTTCAAGCGATCAAGCTTCTACCAAAGGACCTTCTTTGATACCAATAGTTGGAAATAATATTGAGAGAGGGGGTGAATTAGTGATAGTCAAATCAATAAATTTTTCTTTTCATACTCAAATTTATATATGTTTCTTCAATGATGGTAACTCACTTGTACACACAACTATCTTTAAATAAACCAACATATCTCCACTAAACTTATGATTTAGTTAATTCATCATATGTTTATCTTTAATCACTGCATCAGTACTTCATTAACCATATAAACAGTAACCGTGTGTGGTAATAACATAATAAACCATCACACATAAGCAACAGACATGAACACCAAGATTCAAGGTGAAAACCCAATGCGGGAGAAAAATCACCTACTGCTCTCTTCTTTTAATATAAGAAAAACTTGTTTACATTCTTGTACTACTGTAGACTCATACTAGTACACAAGCACCCACTTGTAGAAGGCTGCAACCTTCTCTTGTTCTCCAGCTTCTACTGGTGGGAGTTACAAACCCCTAGCTCTTGTAATAGCTGACCTATTTACTAGTATGTAGGTGTCGGCCTAAAGAAGGCTCCAACCTTCACTCATTTTCTACCTGCTACTAGAAGGGAGTCCAAACCCCCTGGCCCTTGTACTAGCCTATCCATTTACTTGTATGTAGGCACTGGCCTACGGAAGGCTCCAACCTTCACTCATTTTCTAGCCACTACTAGAAGGAAGATCGAATCCCCTGGCTCTTGTACTAGCCAATATATTTAGCAGTACATAGGCATTGAACTACATAAAGCTATGACCTTATCTCTTCCTTCAAGGACCATGTTTCATAAATTTTCAAACTGGATACTCCTGGAGCACAACACCACAATATGAAGGTCACGTTTCATCAAATTTTCAAATTGGACCCATCAGCAACATTGAAGCTAAAAATCAATCACCACTGCAAGAAAACCCATCATCATTGAAGAAAATCACAATCAATCAATCTGAACATTCAGAACAAAGTCACCAAAACACAAAGAAGAACCCATAACTCTTCATCAACAATCAAAACCAACTGGAACTTCAAACATCATATTTCATAATGTATACACTCCTTTGATGTGACAAAACCAGTGTGTATACGCACTTTTACCAAAGCCAACCAATGTATAGATATGCAAATACTAACTTAAAACTTCACAGTTATTCCAAACACCAGTCATACCTATACCATAACATTTACAGAATAAAACATGCTTAAGCAATCAGATCTAGCCCACTCAATTATCATATCATGCAATGATAAGTGATTTCAGTTCTTATGATCCTGATCTAACATTGTATCCAAGGTGCACAAAATATTTTAGATCATCTCATAATCATAGCCCCTGCAAAATAACATATAATTTAGATAGAAGTATTCCTAAAAATCCCTTTCACTTGCGCACTTTGTCCTAATGACCTTCTCCTCCTTATATAGCTTTTGGTCTTTCTCAATAACTTGGACCAAAATCACTTAGGACCCATGGTATTCTTGGGTGGGACCAAATAGTCATTACTTGGCTCAATATTGTGGGCTAATACCATGGTATTGACCCCTGATATTGTCTCGCCTTGAATTGCCTTGTTTTTCCAACCTGTACGTGATTTTCCTCTTGTGAGAGTGTGTATATACATATATGCTCTTTTTGTTCTATGGACCTGCTTGTACACGCTACTTGGAAAAAATGAACGATTGTATACCTCTCTTTCTTAAATCTCTAGAGTTTGATCTATAATCCTTTGTTGTTAAACTGTTGCACTGTGAACTTTCATCTATGTGATTTTCCATTAAGGACAACACTTGTATCATAATGCAAACACAAACACAATGGGTCAAGTTGCTTCCTCTAGCTGAATGGTGGTATAATACTTCCTTCCATACTACAGCAAAAATGACCCCATTTATGGAAATTTATGGATATCATCCATCATAACATCTTTAATAGAAAATTCAAAGGTTCAAATAGTGGAATATCACATCGAGCATCAACAATTGGTTTCTAACTCTTAAATGATAACCCCACTTTGGCACAAAATAGAATGAAACAATAGGCAAATCAGCATTGTAGCGAAAGAAGTTTTGATGTAGGTGATTGGGTATTTCTACAACTACAACCATACAAACAAATGTCCCCCAAGAAAGCTAATAAGGATAATAAATTATCACCAAAGCATTATGGTCCATACCAGGTGTTGCAAAATATTGGTACTATGGTATACAAATTGGAGCTTCTTGTATCTTGCTGGGTGCACCCAATTTTCCGTGTTTCATGCTTAAAGAAGGTTATAGGTTACAAGCTCCCACTTCAAACAATATTTCCTGAACTTGATGAGGAACGAAAAATCATATTGGAATCTGAAGCAGTCATAGAAACAAGAACTCAGTAGCTATGAAATCGATCAATTTCAACGTATCTCATAAAGTTGAAAAACTTAGCCATTGAAGATTCCACATGGGAGGATGAGAATTTTATACAGAAGCATCCAAAACTACTCAAGCATTTAGCAAAAACTTTTTTGAAGGAGAGGGGCATGTCAGGTCCCTATAATACTTGTGATTCCCCCAATACTATTTTATTTTATCCCCTTATTGTTATAGTTATGCCCCAATTGTCCCCACATTGTTATTTTTGTTCCCCATAGAAACCCATTATTGTTATTGTTGTGCCCTTATATTATTATTGTTATGTCGGCTTTGATTATATTATGACCCCTTAGACTCATATATATAGAAAAGAGGTTTTGGTCATTTGAATCATTCAATAATTGTTCATTTGTGTAATTTAAAGGAGGTTGGCCCCTCGAAGAGCCTATGTTTTAAGTCATTGATCTATCTATTTCTTCTATTTTGTGAGTTGGTTGCATAACATCTAACATCTCATGTAAGACTTTCCAAAGATAGTAAATCACCTTCAATCAATGGGTAATCAATTATATTTGAAGGAAAATAACTTAACTTATCATTAATCAATCCTAATAGTTCAATATCCACTTAGTCCTTAATATTATTAATAGTATTATTATCTTTTATGAGACTATGATATTATTATTAAAATGGAATTACAAGTCGCCTTCATCTCCTCTATCACTTCACACCTCTCTACTTGATCATTCTCATGTCTCTATGTAACTCTCTCTCTCTTTTAATAATTCTTTACCCTCTCTTTTATAAACTCATTAAAGAATGACATATTCCTCTTACACTCTCTTTAATGCATATGTTACACTATGCTTAACTAAGGCATGCATACCTATCCTTAATGGCATGACTTACACTCCTATAAATGGAATACAAGGCATGCATATTAATCCTCGTTTATTACAATAATTTTTTGCTCCTCCTATATATGTGTCTCATGTATTCTCACTAGAAAGGGGGGAAGTGCATGGTGATACCAAGAGTTGCAGAGATTTAAAAAAAAATATATATTATGAGAGGGAGAGACTTGGAAAGTATCCAATTTCTTTTGAAATGAATTTTAAATTCATAAACTAAATTACTAAGTAGCTCTACTTGGTGGAGATGATGATGAGTAATATTGGGTGGAAGTGAAACTTATCTTCCTGATCTTACCTTGGATATCTCTATATTGCTCAAGGGTTCCAGGGGGAGAAGTTCTCCATGGATATTGTTGGGTGGAAAACCAAATGGTTCACAATGAGTTGGCAAAGGCATTAGAGTTGCAGCATACACTCATGTTTTTTCAGTTATATATACACATTGTCAGGTATATCTATAAATTCTCTTGAACTTTTAGTTTCTTATTTGTTTTAAATTGTTGAGATTTTAAATTAATTATTTCTACTTATTGTAGCGGTTGTAACACCCTCCAAGATTTTGGCCTACATCCAATTTCGGAGCCCTCCTTGGGTTTTTCCTTGATGTTTTCAAGCACTCGGGCTCATCCCATGAGCTCGTAGTGAGTCTTTACACCCTCCTCACTTGACAATTCAATGGACATATCTTTTGAATATTGGTCACAATGTCATGCTTGCAGTCATGTTCTAGCCCCACACAACGTCACGCTTCGTGTGCACTAGTTGCATTCACTATGTAAACATCTGTCACACTCACACACAAAGTTGTATGGACCATCACATAATATTCATGATGGTCATTTAAAGATCTATCACAAGTTTCACGCTTGTCACTCACACCGTAGATCAATGACACTGAGTATATGTTGTCTTGATAGCTTGAGACATCTTGTCATCGAGTCATGTTGAGTTTTTGTTTGCAAGGTCATGTATGTACAAGTTCACTCATTCACACACTTAGTCATTTTGCTAAAGTTTTGATGGCTGGATCACCCTCCAATAGCTAGACCTCCACTCTAGAATCAACTCGACCGACTGTCACCCAGAACAATGCAAAAGTGTCCAACAAGCCATTTCAGTCTATGCCTCCCGCAAGCACATCAAACAAGCCTCCAGCTAGTCAACCGGAGAGTTTGACCAGGCAGTGAGCCAAGGACTCATTCTCCTAAAACATTACACAAAAGCTACCAAGCATGCCTCCTCCACTGACTGAAGAAACTACATAGACATATCAGATAGACATCTAGTTTCTATCACTGTGTCCCTCAAAAATTGTGAAGTTTCTCCAGCCAGTTACCTAGTCTTAGGTCTGTTGCTCGCTCAGAAAACTGTGTAGATTTCATGAGAAGTCCCTTACTTTCCCACCATCTAGCTTAGCTCAGAAAGTATGCAGATATGTTCAGAAGGCCAGCGTCCAAGAAATTACATAGTTTTTGTCACCAACACTCCTGTAGCCTGTTGCTAGCTCCATGAGAAAAATGTGCAATTTTTCCTAGGAAGCCTCTTGCATCCCACTACTAGATCCCTAAAGGAATTGTGTAGTTTTTACTGCCAATACCTATCTGCTACCTGCACTGCATCCCTCAATAAATTGCGCAGATATTCCATCGAGCCAAGCCATATCCCGTGGATAGTCACTGCTAATCCGGATTGTCCATCTTAGTCTCCTAGTGATTTCTACAGAATTTTCGCTGGCAGTGCCAGGAGCCGACATCCCAGCTTGAAATATGCCTTGGGTAGTTACATATCCTTGTCCTCTATCTCAGTCACCTGCATCTGAAAGCGAACAACAATGCATCATTGTATACTAGGAAATTTATGGATTTGATGTCATATTGTCATGAGTGACTATAGATACAGGTACACGGATAAGACATGATGTGATGAAAAATGGGATGAACAAGGAGAGAACATGCAAGGAGATTTGTTTGTGAGCACATGAATGAAGGATGCATGTGAGGAGAATTTTTTGTGAACAAACAATCATGCAAAGCATGCCAAGTATAAGTGAAGGAGAGACTTGCACATTTCACATCAAGCGAACACCAAGACCATCAAAGACTCCACACACCTTGACATGCGAAGGTGAAGCTATGATACATCAAGAGGACATCCATCACTTAGCAACACTATAGCTAGACATGCACAACAGTAGTAGTATGAACATACTAGCACTATTGGGTCGAGTCGTGTGTCATAAGCCATCTTGGCCACATAACTATTGTGAGCCATACTGATATAAATCAATGTAATGTAACGTGGAAGTAAAAAATACCCGCACATAATAGGAAGACTTATGTAAAGTTGAAGAATCAAATAAGTCAAACAGTCATGAGCGAACTCGAATAGTCATAAAGTCTAGTTTTCACCCTTTTCTATAAACACCCCTCATTTTTACATGTAAAAGACTTTTTTCCTTAGCTCCTCTCACATAAATTTGAGAGTCTATAGTATTTTATTTGAGGAGCAAGTAGTGCCTCCAATGCCCCTCTTACGAGGTTAGTGATGTATGGTGTGTTGATGTCTCCTGGAAGTTTCTCTTCATTTAGAAGCCTGATAATAGGCCAACACGTTTTCACACATGTATTGTGATTGTTTGTAAGACTAATCTTAGAACACTTGTAATGCATGTTCCTTTAATTTATGTTAAAATAGTTGAACTCTTTCAGTTTTTCTAATACATATGTTTATGAAAATGTGTTGTATAAGTTGTTAACATTTTCTTGCCCACGTGGGTTGTCTCACCAGTCATCAGACATAACCTTTCCCATAAACTTGTTATAACGACCGTCGCACTTGCACAGACTACTTACATGAGTGGTTTACGTCCTATCATGTATTGTGTGTTTGTGACTGCCACATCAGTGTGGACTACTCCTCTGGAAGTTGTGCATGTCATGTCATGTTGTGTGTTTCTCACAAAGTTGGGACTCTTCCTGTTCAACTAAAGACTCACTTCTACCCTCTCTATGTACAATGAAAGAACCTTGACACAAGTAACACTAGGACTCACGAGGCATGCGAACCTCATTGTTCAAAGGCAAAGCAGACCACTCTCATGCGCTAACAAGAAAGAGCTAAGGAAAACATTTAAGATAATGGAAACTGGGCCATCATACCAGATCAAACTCCTACACAAAATGGTGTGAGGTCTATTTGGACTTCATACCGGGGAGATCCCCTGAATGTTGGCAGGTCTAGCACCGTCAATACTACTTTAAATTATTACACAATTATCAATGTTTATGAAATATTTAGAAAGTTATTTCTGAGCTAACCCACAATGAGTTAACAGTTTCATGGTAGCTATGTATGAGATTATACATACAGGGAATAAAAATAAGGACGTGTTCCCAAGGATTTTAAATTCTACTTAAAATGAAAATTTTCCCACAGCAGGTCATGTCTACTATATAATATTAATTTTCTATGCTTGATAGAATTTCATTATCCCTTTTAGCAATTTAATACATGGTTCTTGCTTCCTGTGAATTGGGTTGTTGGTTGAAACTTAGATATCTAAAAAAAACAGAGGTTGCATGCTAAATGTTTGAATAAACTCCTCAATGGATGTATTTTATTGTATGTAATATTTTATTGTTGTTCTGTTAAAAATAAATTGACAGAAAGTATTAATGGCTGTAGCATACAAGGGTGCCATGTGTTTTCCAAATTGTAGCAGTGGTTGCAATAAATTTGTCGACTTATGTAAAAGGAAGTAGCTTTGCAAGTTGTGAAATGTTTTATTAATTACTTGTATCAATAATTCATATAGTGAACATAGAATTCATAAATTCAATGAACAACTCATAGTAGCATAATTTTAGGTTATCTTTCTTCATCTAGAGTTTTAAATAACCCTCACGATTATTAATTCTCTGAACAAACTAATTTATATATTTAGTAAATAAATTAATAAATTAATAATTTAAGGGCTTTAAACTTACCATTAAAATATATATTTATTTATAACCTAATAACATTAGTACTCATTGTACCTAATTTTACGTATTTATAGAAATAGAATATCATATTATTAATCTTAAGATTATTATAATAAAAGAATAATATTAAATTTATTAATATAACTTTAACCTGACCATAATTATACCTAATTTTACTTATTTATAGAAGTAGGGTAATATATTATTAATCTAAAGATTATTAAAATAAAAATAATATTAATATTTATTAGTATAATTTTGACCTCGCCTTATAGTCCAAAGTAGCCGTTAATTAGCCGTTATGTAGCCGTTGGAGTCTCTGCTCAGTCTATTTAACATGCTAGGCCAGATTTGTTTCTTCACTTGTCCTGATGATGAACCACACTAGTTGGTTCGAAACGCGTCGACAATGGTCTTTTTCATGTGATTTATGCCGAAGCTCTTCTTACAAAAATGAAATTCTATATTCAATGTGTTTGACAAAAGTGGTAAATGAGATCCAAAGTTTTGTTGTTTTAAAGAAGAATCTCTCAGAGATTTTTTTGTGATTTAGTGCAACATTAGGGGGTATTCATATCATTAGACCATGTCACCCCTAATTTAATTCCAAAAACAGATTTTTGGAACCTGATTTGTAAGTCTGAGTGATTTTTCAAATTGTTGCTCCAAACTGTGTTTTTGTGGTTTCGAGGTTTTTTTGGGTGAAAATCCTTGCTTTAATATGCCAACATTTTAATTTATGTTTATGAATTTTATGAGATAAATAGCTTTAATAGTAATCTAAAATTCATCACTTCCAAGTGTTTGATAAAATGCCTCGATGGTTGTATATTGCACGCTTGGAAAGTGTTTTTCAAAAGACCTCAATGGCTGTAGCTTTTGTGAATATAAATTGTTAGAGTAATTGTCTTCTTTACTATATCTTTCATGCACATGAAATTTATGACGAGATTATTTAATGGATGTAGCTTCCTGTTTTCTATATGTTGAATGTTGAAAATGAATTTAATAAGTTGTTGAAGTGTGAATAGATAATACAACAATTATGACTTTTATTATCTACATATTTCATATAAAAAGGGGATTCTTGTTGGAAATAGTTTTATAGAGATCAATTTTGTCAGTGTTAGTTTCAGTATCTTCATCCATCCATCAGTGATCAAAATTCTCTTGTTGCATTGCATTTTAGGTGTCTCATCCGATCAGCTACATTCTATTAGGATCATGGATCATCTGATGGTGGTGGCATTTTATAAATTTTTACCTCATGACCTTTACCTGTTGGCCCATTTTCAAGTCATTTACAGTCATTTGTTTGTCTTTACATCTGCAAAAAGTCATTTTTAGGGTTTTAGGTCTCATTAGGTCTAGGGTTTGTCCTCAAGGTGTTGTAAAAGCTCAATAATGGTTAGCAGGTGCATGGGGAGGTCAAATAAAGTCTCATAATCAAAAAATTCAATAATCACATGCTCAGTAATGGATTTTTCCCTCAAAACCTTGTTTTGAGGGAAAACAGAGTTTTAATTGTTTTATGTATAAAAATTTCATCTAATTTCATTTTTCCTATATGTAATAATTCCTAGATGCAGCCTTGGTCACCTTGCCAAGCCCCTTGCATTCCAGCTCCTGCAAAAGAGTCAAAAAGTCAAAGAATTTAGTCCATTAAAGGCAAAAAGCAATAAAAATGCCAAAACAGAGTTTTAAATAATAAGTGAAAAGAAAAAATTAGAAAAGTGGGTTCTTCTAAGTAAAAAATTAAAGTTCCTTGTATTTAAAGTGTTCTTCATGTTAAAGACCTCATTCCAAGTGTTAAAGAGAGAAAAACAAGTCAAAATCGTGATTTGAGGTCGAAGGAGTGAATTTGCACCAAAACTGTGAAAGTTCTTGAGGCGCGACACACCTCGGTTGAAGCGCGGTGCACCTGGCCAGTGCGGCACTCACAACACAGGAAATACACTGAAATTTACAAAGGCGCGGTGCACTCACCTATTAGTGGGCACGACGCACCTGCCTTCCAAGCCCTAAATCCACTCAAGTCACCTCCTCCAAGCTTCAAATTTTGCAAACATCATCTCACAAGTAAGTTTAATATTCCTAAGTAACATTGCAAGGGTTTTAGTTAGTTTTCATGGTGTTTTAATAGGTAAAAAATACAACCCTAGTTCCTTGCACAGTCAAATTGAAAAGTTACCTAGGGTTTTCAAAGTTGCAATTTTTGTTGCCTTATCCCCCTTTATCATTTTCACCTCCCCTAACTACATTTCATTCACCTCATTTTTCCTTCCCTCTTTTATTTACACTTACCTATTTCCCTTATCCCTAAAACTAAAAACCACAATACCTAATCCCACTACTCCCAAACCCAAATTGGCATATTTAAACCCTAATCCTCATTCCCAAACCACTGCTACTCCCAAAAAACCCTGCAATCAGCAACAAACTCCCACATTCATAGTCCCCACTCATCAATCCCTTTCATTGAACAACAAACACCTATTGTTCATATAAAATATCTTCATACTCATCACTTCAACCTAGACAGTGGCAAACATGTAGACAGATTCCCCTTATGAAAGAGATGAGGAAACAGTAAGTGATTCCTCCCAAGAACTTCATGCACGTAGAAAACCTCACAAGGGAGGCAAACATATCTGGGAGGAGACCACTACACTTACTGAGCTACTGGCTTGTCCTCTTGCTATAGCATGCTTCAAACATCAATCCTACTATCAATTTTGTGAGATGGTGGAAAGATTCAAATACCATCATGAGCTGCCTAGATTGTTTTTCCTCCATCTTCACAATCGTCAGGTCAATTTGGTAGGTGTTACACTCACTTTGACACCTGAATCAATAGCTGAAGCAACAGGTATTCTGAATGTGGGAGAAAAATGGAACAAGGGACAGCTGGTTGACAAAGAGCATTATGAGCCTTATATCAAGGCTGGCTCTTAGAGGTAGGTTAGTAGAGTTTTCACTTTCAAGTATCTTCAGGACACATATGCTCCATTGATGAAGCTCAAAATTAAATATTTCAGCTGTGAAGGCAGATTTTCTCGCCTGTACGCCTACCACATCAGATTATTGATGCATGTCACTAGGGTGAGGATGATGAACCTCCCCTATTTCATGTGCTAGAATATTGAGAAAATGACCACATTTGTGAAAAGAAAGCCTCCTCATCAGCAGTATAACAACATTTATCACTTTGCATTCATCACGATTGTGGCGTTGCATCAGCTGAGCTTGCTGAATGTTTCATGGGATGATTTCATTTCACATGAGGTTTTCACAATTCCTCAAGTGATCCCATCAGTTTTTCATGAGGCAAGAGGTCCTTTACATCAGCAAGAAGTGCATGAGACTCAAACTACTAGTGTGACAATATTCATCACTTACCAAAAGGAGACAAGGAGGCTATTTGCAGTAGCGAAACGAGTACTATCTCAACCCAAGGTGGAAGGGGTCTCATTTCCTTCAATAGAAAAGCAGGTACAGGACAAAGGTAAATAGATAGTGCATGATGAGGGGACTTCGGAAGGTCAAGAGAGAGACTTCGTTCTCATTTAGGATGAGGACACTGATTTGTGCCCCCAAAGCTCAAGACTTAAAGAGATCATCCAGGAACAAGAAGCTGACATTAATTCCTTAGCTCTTAACCTAGAAAGATTTAAGTGGATTATCAATTACCTTGAGCAAATAAACAAGCAAATGCAGGGCCAACAGATGATCATGGAGTTGTAAACTATAAGAGAAAACTAGCAAGTAGCCAAGAGGAGGAAAATCAAATTGACACCACTAGAACAAGAGATTGAAATCGATCATGAATCTTGGCTAGAAAGGACAAATATGCACTTGGAGAAGCTGCTGGAGAAGGCCGACAAAGAGAAAAAGATGTTGAGGCACATGGCCTGTCACCATTTGGTGAGAAATAAGATTTGCAAAGCAAGAATAAGAACCTTGAAGGCCAAATTAAGGAAAACTTTGAGGAGGAAGAAAGACCAACATAGACTCAAAATCTTGGCTGAGGCTTCCTTAGCCCAACATAGTACTTGATGCAAGTCACTCAGCCCAAATTTCAAGAAATTTGTTACACTTTTTGTCAATTTTGAATTTTTGGAGGAAAAAGTAGGATTTTCTGCCCAGTGCGTAGCACCACCCAACGCTCGCTTTTGCTAGGGACCTCCTCTAGAGGAAAAAATTAAATTTTTGGATTCCTCATGTAAAATATGAATGCCCAAAAATGGCTAGAAAGTTTTTTCAAGTTTTGAGCTTCCAAAAGGGTCAAAAACACCTCAAAAATGCCTTTTCTGCCGCTTTTTGGCCACACAAGAAGCAGTGTTGGGAGAACTCATTTTGGGATGTGAAAATGGACTCCAAATTCAAAAATTCCACTTGTTCTAGAAGGTAGACAGGTAGACCACAAGCCCACTTGGAGCAAATTTGGTGCACGGGAAGGGCTCCAAAATCAGTTGCAAAATGGTGCTACCCACAGGGACGGTGGCGTGACGCACATGATGGAAAATTGTCATTTTTGCTAAAAACTCAGTTTTTCTCCCAATTTTTTCTCAGTTTGACTTTTGTCTTTCTCATGGTCAAACTCATGATGTAATTTGATGTAACTTGATGTAATTTGATGTAAAAATGTTGAAAATTCACTCATGGAGGTACATACATCATGAAAAGGTAGTTTTGAACTGAATGAATCAGTTTCCTAGATTTTAGAGGCAAGCTATTCCACTCCCTACTCTTCAATTCTTAGTTTAGATCTTGTTGGAACAAATCCTAAAGTCATGAATTTGACCCCTAAATCCTACCATGAGTTGTATGTTGTCTATATCTAGTACTTTTTCAGTCATTTGTCAAGGTTGGACTTTTGTGGAAGCTTTGAGGAGCATTGTACATTCATCTCTGCAGTTTGGCAAAGGAATAGACTAGGGTTTGCAGCATTTTGTGGGATTCTTGTGGCAGGTTGATTTGGTATTATTTATTTTTATATAGTTCAAGTTTTACATGTCTTAATGTATGCCATTCTCTCTCTTTTTCAGCTGAACTAAATGAATCAAGGATAAAGGTAGAAATCATTGAAGTTGTAGTGCTCTACCTAGGGTTTGTTTAGTTATTTATGTTTTATACTATTTAAAGAGGATCCCTGAGACTCTCATGCCTTCTCCAACTCCTCACAAGTCCTAAGACTCTCCATATCATTCAATTTAAAGTACTGAAGCATTTTCCTACCTCGCCCCACAAAAACCTTTGCAAAATGGAGTCCATTCCTAGGACCCAAATCTGCCTTTCACATTTTAGCTGGAAAACCATCACCAAATTCAATCAAACTCCTTTGAGCAATACCTAGCCTAAAATTAGTTTTTACATTAGTCATATCAAGCCTCATTTGATATATTTTACTAAGATTGACAAGGATAGAGCCCTCTCCCAGCTTGGTAGGGCTAGCTACCAGGTTAAGTGTGGTTTGATGTTACCCTAGATCTTGCCTTTCTCAGCCTGAGGTAGATTTAGGCCCTAACAGTAGGATTTTGTGCAAGTGAGAATAATAAGTTTCATCTTCGCTGCATGTATTTATGGGTACAGTCCTATGCTTTGATGACTATAGAAAACTATTGTTCCCAATTTTGAGAAGTCCATTTTATTTGGCTATTTTTGAAGAATAATATGCTTATGAATTTGTAACAGTGGATTCTTTTGCTGCATAATTCATTATACAACTCTTGTTTTTGAAGTAATGCCACTAGGAATTTTTAATTATTGAATCAATAAACATATCACGTTTATTAGATTTATTGATGAAGAGAGGCATATTCCTCTTTCATTTATCATGTTACAAGTAGGTTAATACTCATACCCTTATATGTGATTTGTGTGATAGAAATATAATATTTTAGGTTCTTCTGGCATACTTTTATGGTTATTATGTCAAAAGTCAATAAGCGAAACCTATTTGCAATAATCTAGGAGATCAAATAGGTTGATCTAGCTTATTTCTCACACATGGTATCACGATGGAGTTTATTTCCAGTCTTACATATTTCTCACATATAAGTATGGAAAGAGCACATGCTATCTTCTTTGACTTGAGGAGAAAGACATTTTGGAATTATTTTTAGGGGAAATTTATCCCTGACTTCTTATGTGATATTCTTACATCGAAATAGATGAAGGAACATGATTACATGATAACTAAGTCAGTAATGTTACCTTACATATGGTACGAGAGCTAGCTACAACACTAGGGCCTAATGGGGCCAACATGTTTTCTTGTAGGCTGATGATCTTTGAATGTTGATTTTGCATGGATGTCAAATTATTGTGTATGTTAACTTGGAATCATATTGGTTGCATAAAGGATATTATTATTATGTCATTTAGAAACTCATGAAAGAAAGGAATGTTTTCTTATATTCCCTTGTATTTTTGTTAAGAAAAATTATTAGAAATTTTTTAAAAGACGTAAAGATATGCTAGGAAAGGATGTGCTTGATAAAGTTAGGTTTAAACCCAAGCATATGAATCACTTTATTTTCAATGGGTGAGTGAGATATGTGGAGTGGAGGCATGGTTGCATATATATTTAATTCGCCATTATAAATGTGATATGGGCACACTAGTCATCTTTACTATGAAATTGTATCTACTAGTGAAAACATTGGCCTAATATAAACTATAGTATGATGACCTTGGTGTGTATGATTTGGGAATGTGTAACAAGTGTAAGCCCAAGATTCAATTAACATGATGATTGAGTTCGTCATGTTAATTTTGAATCTTTTCTTACTTACACTATAGGAAACTTAATAGAAGATACCTTGAAGGATGTCACTTTTAACTGTGAATGTAGACTCGAGAGTAATGTATGTGCATTAATTTGATGCGTTGAAATATGATTATGGAATACATTCTTAATGAGTAATAATAGAATTCCTATGATTTATTTGACATAATTTTGTGTATTTTGGGTTGACATTATGCATCACATAACTTGAAATTACTCAAATACGAGGTTGAGGTATGGCCCTCCTAATAAACAAGAAGCTTAAATTATTGGTGCATGAAGGGTTGTGGAAGCCATTTTAAGGAACACTTGAATGTTATGTCTTCCTTAAATTATGTATGGGTGTGGAATCCATACTAGCATATATCTATGAGCTAATGTATGACTGTGGAATTCATACTAGCATACATCTATGAGAAAATGTTTGGGTGTGGAATCTGTACTAACATATTTATATTAGCTTACTAATGAGGTAAGTTCTGGGTGTGGAATCCATACTAACATATATCTATGAGTTATGTAATTCTTCTGGTTATAACTAACAAAATTATTTTAATGGAATATCATAGACATGATTAAGGAGGATTGATTATGTGTAATTAAAGTTAAATGGATAGAGATTCTTAACATGAATTTTCTTGAGATTTAAATCCAATATTTTATTTTTATTACAAAAGAAGATACTAAGATTGTTATATTGAACACCACAAGGAGGTTTAGAATGTTTGGAATAATTGATTTTGACATATGGAGTTAAGTGTGAACTAGTTATCTATCCTATATTAATGTAATTATTTTGTAGGTGTTGGATTTAGGTACAATTAAAATGATTTTCAAATGCTTGAAATGTAGAAAAATATTATTGTGATAAGTTGATGAAATATCTTTTCTATTGGCTTAAGACAAATTAGGTCTAGGAAACCCATAATAGTCTCTTTAATGATTTTATTTGTTGAATATTGGTTGAATTCGATTTAACCAGATTAATTAGAGAAATTATCAGGATTGAACTCATGAACTTCTATAAACTATTACTAGTTAATCAACGTAAACTTTGAAACGGGAACTGATATTGTTACCCTTTTAGTAGAGATAGCAAAAAAGTGACCTGATTTTGAAAAAGGGTGATGCAGAACACACATGTTTTTTTTAGAGCATAGTTTTTGACACTTTATTTTTTTTATGTACATTACGTTTTAGAATGGTAGTGATGTTCATGTTGATTTGAAAAAGTGGGTATTCTACATCAGACCCTCTTTTTAAAAGGATTGTTTGTTGGCTTTAGATTTTCTAATGTATAAAATTTAAATAATTATTTTGTAAATTTGATAATTTTTGAAGTGGTCGTTTTTTTCATATTTTCTTGTTTTTTATTTTAATATTTTTTTTTTGTGGTGAGGTTTTTATTGTTTTGTATTTTTAAATTAGAAGGTTGATATTTTGAATTTTCAATATTCTACATATTATACATCCTTAATTAATTTTTCAATCCACATGAAATAATTGTTTCTAAAAAACAATATTTTTTAACAATGGACATAAAAATAACCATTTTTAACATCAATATAACAAAAAAACTGGACGTTCTGATAATTTTTTGCTAGAATTTACATGTCAAAATCACAATTTTTATAGGAAAATTTTAACTAAAAATGGTTAAATAATAGTTTTTTTTAATTTCATATCAAAAAAAAAATAATAATCACTTTGTTTTTCAAAAAATAATGACTAACTTAAAAATCGATGGGAAAATAACATATTACAAATATTGAATGGATAACAACCCTAATTGAGTGTTTATTCTTCCCATAAAATGTCAAATTCAAAACATTACAAAGCTTGATTTGCAAGCATAGCTTAAATTTAATCAACAATTTCACGTAATCCAAACTCTTCGTCCTCTAGAGTTTCATCATTGTCTTCTTCCACAATATTTTCTGCTTCCTTTTGCTCATCTTCCTCTTTTAATGGATCTTTGATGTTTGGGAATCTCCCAATTTATGTCTTTCCAAACATTCCATGTAATGGTGGCTGGGGTTCCTTTGCCTTTTTTGCCACACGTGATTCACTAAAGTCCCCTTTCTTCAACCCAATTTTTTGCATTGCGTCTGGAGGAAATTGAAGAGCATTAATTCTTTGCTGAATGAAATTGCACTGTACTGGATCTTTTTCAATTGCAATGCAATATCTTCCTTTTTGAAGGCAACATGCTAGTATTGTACCTAATTATCAAGCACAAAAGAAATAATGAACTAAATTAGTACAACGACATATTAATTGAAAAATAACATATTGAAATTCAATTCCATATAATAAAACTTACCTGAGCCAGAAAATAAATCCAAAACCCAATCTCCTTCATTTGAACATATGTCTATAAGATAGTTAATCAATAATTGTGGTTTTTGATAAATGTTAACTATCTCTCCTTTTGCTTCTTTGTCTTCATATGCTAGTTTTCTCACAACATCATCATAAGTCAGTATTTGGCTATGAATCTTTCCATCTACTCGATTAAAAATCATAGACATATGGCTATCATCTTTTGCCTAGCTATCAATATGAATGAACTCACAATCATTCATGAATTGTTGATCTTGATTGTTAAGAAGATTTGACTTTTGCCTGTAACATGAAACAGTAAAAGTTCAATTAACTTGTAGATAAATGAATCTTTCAACATTAATCAAATATACATTTTAAACGTCTTACCATGTAAGGTACATCGTTGAATTTGTTTTCCCTTTGAAGCTTGACAATATCACTTCCAATTGTGTGTCTCAATGAAATGTCATAAATCTGCATAATGGTGATGACGTGACTTCTACAAATCCCGCAACCACTTTACTAAGAGCTTGATAAGTATAAGGATCACTATCATAGTTAATGTTTGGAATATTGATACCATGGAGAATATCTGCAATGACTAGGGCATAATCCCTTTTAGGTATGAGTTTAGCGATGTCTTCACAGCCGCCTTATATTACTTGATATTGAATGGTGTCTAGCCCATTCCAAATGAAATGATTAAGAGTTGGATCAAGTTCAACATTCTTAATACGTTGCTTCCTCAGTCTTTCAATCTTTATTTTTTCAATAAAGGTTTTGAAACTATTTGGCGCTCCATTATCATCCTTCCTCATCTTTTATAAAATAAACAAATATGTACACAGATGAATAAAAATGAATGTATAAATCAAGATACATTTTTAAATGCAAGATAAAAGATTTTAATGTTGATGTAGAACTTGAATCTGGATAGTTGCGTACAACATCATCCCAACTATCTTCATTCAACAATCCAACCATTTGTTCTTGACTTTTCATGTAAACTTTGTGACTGCATAGATAAAGTAACAAAAAGTTAATATAATGATTTCTATAACAAATACTACTAAGAAAAAAATGTATTATTTAAAAGATAAATATAATCTAGAAATAAATAAAAATAATTCAACAAACTTACTTTTGAAATTCTTCAAACATTTCCTCCAATGATAATTCCCCTGATTTCACACGAGATAATATTGTTTTGACAATTTTTTCATCTTTCACTACTTGCATCGCCCTCCAAGGTGTGATAGTAATATCGTCTGGAAGTTGCTTCATTTCAGGAGCTGATTTATTGGTGCTACATATCAATGGCATAGACTTTTTGACCCTCTGGTTTTTAATGGCAATGTCTTCCCACATGCTAAAAATCTCATCAATCAACTTCCAAACATCTCTAGTTCTAAATGCCAATTGGAAAATGTTATCAACACCTCTGAATAAATCACTATTTTTGTTGCCTTTTCCACCTTTTGAATTGTTTTTCTCTTCAATTTGATAGCCTATTTCCATACAACATTCCTTTTGGAAATCTGCAGTAACATTTATCCTATCCCCGCCACATTTTTCCTGAAATTCACTATGAATAAATCTAACCCTTTGGATGAAAGTCATAGACATCCTATATTCATTATCTGAATTATGATCCCATGCCACTAACTTTGCCTCTGTATCTGATAAACCAGCATAAATGATACATTTCATTGTTTCAAAATGTGGGTTATTAGGATATTCCTCCATCAATTGTCTTTGAGCTTCTACAGAATGGTTCCCCCCAAGAACGTAATAATTGTATTCAAAACATTTTGACTTATCAAATGCTTCTTTGTTGGGAACTTGAAGTGGATCAACAAGAAGCACATAACTAATCACATGAGCATATGGATTATACCTCATCAATGTCTTCAAGTTGTGAACAAGTAGATGATGTGGCTTTCTAACTTGATATTGACATTGTCCTTCACTTGCCTTATAGGTTTGTTTGACATTAAGCTGAAATGTACGACCACCACCAATTAAATTTCTCTTTTTCAAATTCTGTCAAATGGCATTTTGTTTTGTTTTGATAATGCCATCATCTAAATCAGCTCCTGGTGTAATGATTTATCTGCTTTCTTTTGAGGTTTCACTAGGTTCTTGACTGTTGGTAATGACTACATAAAAATCTTCAACTTTACTTTTCTTCATCATAACATTCTCAACAGATTTATTCTTGGGCATTTTTACTTTTGGTCATTTACGACTCTTCTCAGTTCCAATGTCATCTTCAGTAATGGCAACATATGCTTCACTGTCAATTTCGACATCATCATCCCCAAAAGTAACTTGTTTACCCTTGATAGATTTATCCACTAGAGGCCTTTTTTTATGATTCTTTGGATGTAGTTTTGTAGCATCATCAATTACTACATTTTCCTCGTTTTCCATATCTTTTTCTGATACTGAGTAAAAACTGCTAACAACTTTCATGATATCATGATCTATGAAATGAATGCCTCCCAACCTAATTGAAAAACTTTCAACAAAATTCTGCCAAACAAAATATCATATGTCAATAAAAACAAAGTTAAAAAAATATAGCGAGACACTTTCAAGAACGCAAAATACAAATATTAATAACAATACTTAGGATGTTTTGTGTCATCTCATTTACGATATGTTTACACAACTTTGTAGATACCTCTCTTGTGTCATACAATGAATATGATAGTCAGTATTTAAACCTTTCATGTGACTTGGGAGCTTTTGTAAGTATGTAAACAACTTCAGTGTCCAGTACCGAACACATATCTATGACTCTTCCTGTCACCTCAAAAATTCCATTATCATTCGGTATATTCATATATAGATATATATTCGCATTTGTGCTTTCTTTTTCTTTCACATACTAGATTCTTGATGGAAATTTCACCTCTTTTGAATTCTTCCAGTCTGAAATCATCTTCTTATCACTTGAGGCACTTGAAATATTTGTAGTCATGAGCTCAGGTGGAGTTCGTTCACCAATGTTTCTTGAGGATGCACCTTTATGAGTCTTTGGTCCAGAAAGATTCACAAAAATTTTCTTTGATGCCATTTTCATGAAAAATAGAAACACATAAATTAGTAAATAACAAAAACATATTAACTTAAATTAACAACAAAAGTATATCATAGATTTCTTATTTGTATAATCAGAATTAACGGGTGGGTGGGCAGGTCGGCGGGCGGACGGGAGGTCTGGTGAGGGACAGTGGGGTGGGGTTACCAGCCAGGTAGGTGAAGGTGAGCAGGATCGGCGGGCAAGCTGGGTGGGTGTGGGCGAGAGGGGTGCGCGTGTGTGGGCAAGTAGGTGGTGGGTAAAGGCGACCGTGCGGGGGCGAGCCGCCCCCCAACCTCCCCATCCTCACCCGCACCTGGCTCCCTTCCATCCCCATGTCGATCGTCTTCACTCATACCCTCACTCCCTCCTAACTAGCCCTCCTGCTCACTCGCCCTCCCCATGTGCTTCTCCACCTTCCTCAACCCCTCCGCCTCCCGCTCCCCTAACCCAAACCTCCTCCCTCACCTACCCCTCTCTCACAACCTCTTTCCCACCCTCTTCTCCTATCCCTATCCCACCCACGCCCCTTTCCTTTCCCTGCTCACCCTACCTTCCCCTCACCCATGCCCCTTTCCT
>APFE031034576.1:11621-23747 GCA_000404065.3 Pinus taeda
ACAATAGTAACAATATGGGCACTACATGGGTACATCAATATAATAAGTGGGTTGTACTAATAACAACAAGGGGTTACAATAGTAGTATAGGGACCTAATAGACCATCATCTCAAAGGGACGCACATAAGAACTTATAGATCAGAAAGGAAAACTCATGTAGAAATTGGAGGATCGCACAAATAAGAAGATATCGACTAGAGACAAAAATCCAAAATATCTTGGCAGAGAGATGGAAAAAGAAATACATAATTATTTCGCCACTCAACTATCCAACATAGATCCAATAACCACATTGCATCACTGCATCTAGACAATGTGTACATAATAGAGAAGCGAGAAGACCTGGAAGCCACTCTGGTTAGCCACTTCTTAAATATCGTCACAGAACCTCAGATCCAAATATATGTTGACATTAAGAACATAAAATATCACATCCCTCGTCTCTCAAGAACACAACATTACTCTATCCAGAGAAATCAATGAGGAAGAGCTACTTGAAGCACTACTCAGTATGTGAGAAGGAAAGGCCCCAGGACTGGATGGATTTACAGTCTCCTTTTTCAAAAAAAATTGGCCCTTCCTGCATCACAATATTACTAAATTGGTAAGATACTCTCAAGCATCTTAGCCTATTATATTGGCCCTCAATGCTACCTTCCTTACTCTAGTGCCTAAGGAGGATAATGTTTCCACAGCAAGTAAGTACATGCCCATAGTGCTTGGCAATGTAATTTATTAAATTATCTCAAAATTTATTACAAGCCAACTAAAAGCCATCCTTTTGAAACTCATTTTCCTAAAACAGTCAGTTTATGTTGAAGGAAAACATATCCATGATGGGATCATCCTTGTCCATGAACCCATCCACTGCATTAACTCTCTTAAGCTTCCCGATATGCTCATCAAGTTCAATCTCTCCAAAGCCTTCAACACTCTCAAATGGAATTATATAAAACAAGTTATGGTTGCCTTCAAGTGAAGTTCCCCCTAGACCTCCTGGGTTATGTCCTTGATCTCCTCAAGTTTCTTCTCTATCCTTTTAAATGGTTCCTCATCAAACACCTTTTAGCCCTCCAGAGGCATAAGGCAAGGAGATCGTATCTCTCCCTTTCTCTTCATTCTTATGCAAGAAGGATTAGGTCAAGCTTTAAAAGTTACTTTCACTCAAGGATCCCTCTCTAGTATTTCATTACACAATGACCCCCCCTCTCCCATCAACAATGTATTGCTGATACTCTCCTTTTCAATCACTCAATCAACGAAGCTCATTCCATAAAGCAAATTTTTGATTCATTCTTGATGGCCTCATATTCAACCAACAATCTAGACAAATCTCTAATCTTCTTTTTTCACACTCCCCTTGCCACCCAAGGGAATATAAAGTGCATTTTGGGCTTTTCGATGGGAAATATTCCTTCCAAGTACCTTGGTATTCCCCTCTCAAATTCTACTACCAAAAATTCATCCTAGAAAACCCTCCTGGAAAAAATAAAAGACAAAATCAACTATGGTCATTTCAAACTTTGAATATAGTAGACATACTTTTTCTTCTCAAATTTGTGCTGCATGCTCTACCTTCCTATATTCTTTTTTCTTGAATACACCCAAATGGGTCCTCAAATGTCTCAAAAACATTCAGTGTAATTTCTTATGTGTAGGCTCTTACACCAAACAAAACTAGCCATTGGTCAAATGGGACATGCTTTGTCTCTCAAAAAACGAAGGTAGGCTTGGTCTAAAAGACCCAGTAAAAGTTAACAAAGTCATGGGTGAAAAGATCTAGTGGAGTTGGGTTAAGAAAACCACTTAACCATGGTTCAAACTATGGAATTCAAAATACGTTTAGAATAGTGACAAGCAAGATCTCGTTCGATTGAACTAAACCATCCATGGTTGTCACATCTGGAAAATGGAAAATGCAAACATATCCATGGTACAAAGTCATAGTTTTTGGGAAATAAGGGATGGTTGTTCTATGTGATTTTAGACTAATTTATGGCAACAAATGCAAGTATTTTCTAAGAGTTAAAATTCCCCTTAGTGAACATGAAGTTAGTGCCTCAAATAGGATGTTAGTCTCACAACACTAGCAAGAAGAGCCTTCTCAGGAAAGATGCATATGGATCCTACGCATTCTAGCTCAAGAGGATGACTCAAAAGCTAATTGTTCTTGCTTGTAGGAGGCTCTTGACCGTAGAACACTCAAAAATAAAAATTACCTAGACATTTTAATGTTGGGATACAAAAATTTAGGTACATTTAGTGTCGAAGAAGCATACAATATACACTCGCAGACCGAAAATCAGGTTCTGGAACCTTTTTGGTTGAATTTATGGACCATCCAACTCTCGCTGAAGATAGGCACCTTCACTTGGATCTTTTTAAGAAGATGTATTGATGTAACCATATGGCTACCACAATCAAAATACCATATCGGGACTCGTAACCCTTATAAAACTTTTACTACTTTGGTTATACCTAGACTTAACCTACAATTCCATATTATCGCACTTTTTTTGTTATAAACTTGGACCACACAACTTTACTGAATCTACACGGAAACCATAGAAAAACCCACTCTGAAAACTTTATCTGGATCTCAAATATTATACACTCACCTCTATAAACTTCATCAGGTCCACCCTTATTACTTTTCCATAGTGCGGCACTCTGATCTTCGAAACCTCCGATCTCTAATCAGTGTTATATCGACCTATCGGTGATATCGCTTATCAGCCATCACCACATCATAATCACTGAAATCCAATCACCAATCAAATCAAGACCGTCGATCTTGGCTTCAATCCAATGGTCGTACTTATTCCTAATCAATAGAGTTGCTCGATAGTCCTCCACCCTTAGATCTACACTTAACGGATCCGACAATCTACAACGATTTCGGGTGGACAAGTAGCATAGAGAATACCTACCTGATAAGGTAGTTTTCTCACTCCTTTTGAGTGCTATGTGTCGCTCGGTTAGTGGGATCAGGTGCTCACCCTGAATTATCACTTACCACTTCTTCCTCACCCAAAATTCCACTTTTTTGTACAAATACGCCTTTCTTCATCAAAGTTCGTTGATGCAATGGTTATGCTCTTCTCCACAGTGATTACATCTAGGCCATTGGTCTTCCAGATCTAACGGTTATTGTGTATTACTCTGTCAGTTATCCCTTTGTCTTGGTTTCATTTTCCTTTTAATGCATTCTGCGTTAAAACATGTTCCCCTGCCATACTCAGTTAAACACGCACACTACATATACATAACAATCATACATTTACTCAATGGATCACCATCGATCCTACAACGATTGATGGTCGATCAACATGCCTACAGATGGAATTTTGGTCATCTACTCAAATAAATATAATAGAACTTGAAAATGCACAATACATAGTTCCACACTCAGAATCAACTCTCTGTATATAAACATACAAACACATAATTACATCTTGAGGCTCTTCGCCCCTCTCTTGTTTGATTCTTCTAGTTAGAGCCTCTATTTCTAATATGCCTGTGGGCTTACAATTACATCGTGACTACCCTCGAATCCTCTCTCTACCTCTCTATAGAAAAGAAAGGGAAATACATATATGTCCTATCTAACAATATACTTCACAATTGAAGGGATAGACTACATATTTAGAAATTAAATACTATCCTAATCTGAACAATTCTAACTTCTTGGCTTGATCTCCATGCAAGGAAGATAAAATTGCCACCTATTCTCTCTTTTCCTTAGTATTTGGAAACAATATAACTACTTACGTACTTTGCAATTTATAGAAATTAAGTAACCAATTCTTCTTCCAAACTCTCGTTAACCACAACATGTGACCACACCATCACATTGCTAGCTAGGCCTGGATGCTCCTACATGAGACTCCAAAGGTTTAAAATAATCATGATCTCTTGATCATGTGCTTCTGATATGTGTCCTCCTGGATCCCATATATTATTCGGTAGTCTGTCCTTGGTTACTGCTGTTGTTGGTTTTCATTCTCCAGGTCTCCATACTTTATGCTGTATTACCCCATTAGATATGCTTTCATTTTTTGCTGCTATATTTTTCATATAACTTACTGGTTTTTGCTCATCATCACAATTTATGCTAGGCTTCCACACCTTAATTTGTAATCTACCATTACCTTCACGTGTACCATTCTTTCTAGACAATGTTTATTTCTCCTTTTGTCCTCTATTTATTCTATTGGAATGTTATTCTATGAGTCTTCACAACTCATCAATTTCTTTGTCCACTTCGCTTCTCAGATGATGAATATTATTCTCCTGCAATTGGATGTGTTCTTGTATAAGAACAACATAATCCCTATGCTAGTGCCTTCTCCATTGATCCCTCGCAATAATTCCAATTCCTTCTTCTCATTTCTCATTCATGGCTTCACCATTTTCTACTTCAATTTCCAGTATACCTACAATTCCACAAATTTCCCGAAAACTAAGAATTCTTCCTACTTGCTTAGGTACTTGGAATACCTCTTCTTCTAGTAACTTATTTTTTTCACTCTTAAGTATCATGGCATCATATTTGTTTTCTTCTGAAATGTCATCTTCAGCCTCTTCTTCATCAATAACTCCCTGTTGCATAATAATAATCTTGTTACTAGCATCTCTTGAACTCATCTCTAGTTCAACAATTCCATATTGTAAATTCAACATCATTCCATCTTTCCGAGACATTCTAATCTCACCCTTTCTTACTTCAATCTGATCTTCAGAATCAACTCATTGCTTCAAATTCACATCACATTGTCTTGTTCCTACATATAAATCTTCACCAGAATCAATAAATTCATTAAACACAAATGCTTTACCTCATCTCTTCATTATGCTAACATTTCTAACAACTTCTTTTCCATATTTTTCATCCATGATAACTTCATTCTCATTCAGTTCTGGTTGTGTAGTCTGATCACTTATTCTTTGGTTTTCTTGCCTCTTCTCCAAAAGACTTGACTTATGCCACAAATCTCTCGTCTCATTTAGAATTTCTCCCAAGAGCTCTACACGATCTTGACTAACTTCATTTTCTACAACATATGTCTTTAGTCCTTCTCTACTATGGCTCTCTTCAAGGTCAATAATCTTCAATAATTGTTTAACATCTATAAAGTCTTCTATATCAACCTTCAGTAGCTACTCACTTTGGCTTTAGTCCTCAATAGTTGTCGAATATCTACATAATTCACTAGAGTTATGTTTAATAGCTGATCTTTCCTCTGCATCATAAGATTATGTGAATTTCCTTCTTCTAACTTCTGAAAAATCATATCTTTGCTTCTCCTTTCCCTTATGACAACCTTAAATAGTTGCCTTACTTCAGTGTATCCTGCATTTACACACAAAATATTAGTTTCAAAACTAGGAGACACCTAGGTCTCCTCAGATAATTTCATCAGCAATCCTTCCAATTGACTCCCTCTTCTTGAACACACCATAAGATTCTCCATTTGGTTTGTATTAGCTTCATCAGTTTTCCTGAGAAAACTCTTTGTTCCAAACTCATATGAATGGATTTCTTCCTTTCTAAACACTTCTTTGATCTCAATAATTCCTTTGTCATCCTCTGTTTGACTTATCCTTTGGATGTCATCTGACTGGACATCTTTGTTCACTTGACCGTAACTTTTCTCTTTATTCTTCATATGAATGTGGGCAGTCATCTTTCCACCTATTGTTATGATAGTTTCCAATAACTGCTTGTTTTCCCTCAAGTTTACATAACCTGCAAACACACAACAATTTTCAGTTTTCAAAATACAAGATCCTTCATCCTCTTTTGATGCTTAAAGCACCAATCTTCCATCGTATATCTTCTTGATTTCAACAAATCCTTCTTGCTGTGACTCCATTCCTTTAAGTCTCTCCTTCTCTAACAAATCAATATGAATTTGTTCAAGTTCTTTGAACTCGCTTATCAGCTTGCCATTCCACCTCTATTTCAATAGCTTCCATTTGACCCGTTTCTTCATTCTCCATTTGTATCTTCAGTCTTCATCTATCTTCCTTTGTACTGCCAGACTAATATCTTGTTCTTCATTCTATTGCAAGTTTTTATACTCCTGCAATTTAATTCCTTCCTCAAATTCACTCTCATGTAGTTAATCATCTCTTTTAAATTGTTGGTTTCTTCCATATTTACCCTGTTGGATTAATACTTTTGTTTCCTTCATGTCTCTAAGGATATAACTTTCTTGTTTCTCCTGATCTTCCATCTCACCTTCAAATAATCTCTGCTCAATTTCTCTGATTTTAGCATCATGCTTATTAATGTTGTCCTCCATACCTACAATCACATCATTAACTAAAGAGTATAAACATTTACTTAACTCTATAAATGTTTGAGACATTTTATCCTTTTCATGCATGGTAACCATAATCTCTTCTTTATCAGGTTTTGAAAGCTTCGTTTCTCCTTCAAGTTCCTTGAGCAATCTTTCCAAGAAATCTATTTCCATGTGAAATCTTTCCAGTGGTTCATCACAACTTTCATTCTCAACTTCATTCTTTTCCTGACAATCCTCCTAAGTTATCCTGTTTTCTTCACTATCATATTGCAAGGTTCTTTCATCAATTTCATCAGACAAATTCATTTGCTTACGTTCTTGGAATACCACCATGGTAATTTCATTAGACTTTTGGTCCGTATCAACTTCATCTAATTGTATTACACCAAACAAAAATTCATCTATGAACTCTTTCTGCTGCAATAAATTAGCACCTTTTTCCTCTAAAAGGCATTCTCCATCATACTTCACCTCAAGGGTTTCATTCCTATTTTTGATAGTTTCACCAGACTGCCCATCGTCCTCTGCATATCCTGCAAACATACATAAACTATGAGAATTAAAATCACAAAGCTTCATTTCCTCATCTACTTCCCTTGTCATCATATCTTCTAATTGTTCTGAACCATACCAATACTCTATGAGATCTTTAGTCGATCTCCCATTATCCTCTTCACCCAACATTTCGCCCTATTCTGGTCTACAAATGGAAACTTCTATTTCTGCCTCTGCTTCTCTGAGGCTTTCCATCAACCACTTTACCTGTTCTTGTCGCAACCTTCTTTGCAACATAGGCCATTTCACTGGATTCCTCTTCAAGACCCAACCTTGTCTTTGGTTTTCCTCTAGTAGCATTACTAACACATCGAGTTCTTCCCTTATCTAAGCCATTTTCTTGTCAAGCTCTGCTTGACTCATCCATTTCCTACGGATTATTTTAGCACCCTTCTCCTTCATCTTATAGCCTTCTTTTGAACCTCCCATATGACTTTCCATAGCCATCTTCTCTTCTATGTGAGCTCTACACCTGCAACTAATCAACATCCTTCTAAGTTGATCTTCTCACCAAGCTTCTCCTTTGCCTGGCCTCCGAGTCCTCTTTCCTTTGAACTTGCATTGAGAACTATTGCTCTCTCTCTAGTTGCTACACTCACTACTCTTAAGGACTCCTTTATCCCTACCTATTCCAAGCCTCGGCTGGAATGAGGTTCTGCTACAATCTCTAAAATCTTCTCAAATGTTCTTCCTACAGTCTTACTACTGTAGTCTGGTGCCAAAATTTGTCATTCATTCAACTGTTGCTACTGTCATACCTTTGTAATCATAACTTCATAAGCAAGACAACCTTTCTCTAATACCAAATGATGCAACCATATTGTTGCCACAATCAAAATACCTTATCGGGAATATTAACCCTCATAAAACTTTTATTACTTTGGCTACACATAGACTTAACCCACAATCCCATATTATCACGCTTTTTCTATTATAAACTTAGACCACAAAACCTTACTGAAATTACACAGAAACCATAGAAAACCTACTCCGAATTCTTTATCCAGATCTCAAACATTATACACTCGCATCTATAAACTTCATCGGGTCCACCCTTATTACTTTTCCACGGTGCAACACTCTGATATGCGAAACCTCATATCTATGATTAGTGCCATATCAGCCTATCAGTGATACTGCTTATCGGCCATCGGCACATTGCATTCCATAAAATCCGATCACCAGTCAAATCAGGACTTTCGATCCTGGCTCTGACTCAAAGTTTGTACTTCTTCTCGATCAATAGACTTGCTCAATAGTCCTCCACTGTAGATCTGCACTTAATAGATCCTATGGTCTACAATGATTTCGGGTGGACAAGTAGCACGAAGAATACCCACCCGATATGGTGGTATTCTCACTCCTTCTGAGTGCTATGTGTCGCTCGATTAGTGGAATCAGGTGCTCACCCCGAATTACCACTTACCACTTCTACCTTGCCCAAAATACCACTTTTGTGTATAAATCTACATTTCCTCATCAAGGTTTGTTGATGCGATGTTTATGTTCTTCTCCACGGTGATTCCATTCGGGCTGTTGATCTTCTAGATCTAATGGTTATTGTGTATTACTCTGTCGGTCCTCCCTTTAGCTTGGTTTCATTTGCCTTTTAATGGATTCTGCGTATCCCCTGCCATACTCAGTTAAACACGCACACTACATATACATAACAATAATACATTTACTCAATGGATTTCCATCGATCCTACAGTGATTAATGGTCGATCAACATGCCTACAGATGGAATTTTAGTCATCTACACAAATAAATATAACAGAACTCGAAAATGCACAATACACAGTTCCATGCTCAGAATCATCTCTCTATATATAAACATACAAACACATAATTACATCTTGAGGCTCTTCATCCCTCTCTGGCATGATCCTTCTAGTTAGAGCCTCTATTTCTAATCTGCCCGTGGGCTTACAATTCCATCGTGAATCCCCTCAAATCCTCTCCCTCCCTCTCTACAGAAAAAAGAAAGGGAAGTACATATATGTCCTATCTAACAATGTCCTTCACAATTGAAGTGATAGAATACATATTTAGAAATCAAATCCTATCCTAATCTGAACAATTCTAACTTCTTGGATTGATCTCCACACAGGGAAGATCAACTTTCCACCTATTCTCTCTTTTCCTTAGTATTTTGCAACAATATAACTACTTACATACTTTGAAATTTATAGAAATAAAGTAACCAATTCTTCTTCCAAACTCTCATTAGCCACAACATGTGACCACACCATCACATTGTTGGCTAGGTCTAGATGCTCCTGCATCGCACATCCTTACTTGGGAAAATATTACTAAGAGAGAATTTATTGGTCCCTCATGGTGTTGCATGTATCGATCCTCACAGGAATTGATTGATCATCTATTTAATGAGTGTCCCTTATCCATTCAATTATGGCAGAAAATAGAATAGGGTTTTTACATGCATGACAGAGTTGTGAATAACATCACACAGACATTAAAAAACTGAAGCTCAAACCCCTTTCAAACTCCCATTCTCAATAGGCTTTGGTCCCTAATCCCCTTCTTCTTCCTCTGGGAAATCTGGAAGGAAAGGAATCGTCAATTTTTTATGACAAAGGCCAAACAATGGAAGGAATTTGGATGCTTCTCCATAAAAACATAAATGAGACTCTTCTCATCAAAAAATGGGAAGATATGGACTTTCAAGGTCCGCAATCTTAACAATCAATTCTTGACTATTGGCACTTAGCTAAGCCTCCAAATCTAATCATCGATAAACAAAAACTCTCTCTAGAAGAGCTAGATCATTGGTCTTCTCCTCCGTGTAACTTCACCAAGCTTAACTATGAAGCTACATCCAAGGGTAACCCACGACCCATAGGAACCAGAGAGGATTTTTGAAATATCCATGGTGATGTCATTCGAGTTTTTAGTGGCTTAACCAAATGGGAAAGCAACAACGTGGATGATCTTGAAGCATCCATGCAATGGTTAATCATAGCATGATCATACAACCTTCACTCCCTCATAGCAGAGGGAGACTCGCAAGTTATGACCAAAATTTCCAACCAAATGATAATGGCTCTACAGCGCACAAGTACTGAAGATGTTCGCATGTGGACCATAGTGTTAACTATGTAGCAACAATCATTGCTGAAGGGCAGGAAATAATTTTGTTTTGAAACTACCTTGCAAAAAGATAGAAAAGATAGTTGAACGCCTTAGAATTTAGCCTCTTCGAGGGGGCAACCTCCTTTACATTACGCAAAAGAACACTTCTTGGATGATTCAAATGACAAAACCTCCTTTATATATATAAGAGACTAAGGGGTCACAATATAACCAAGCCGAACCAATATAAAGGCATAAAAATAACAATAGAGGGATTCTATGGGGCACAGTAATAACAATATGGGGACAATAGGGGTGCAACAATATTAATAAGGGATAAAGCTACCATATTAATGGGGGAATCACTAGTATTATAGGGACGTAACATGCCCCTCTCCTTCAAAAAAGTGTTTTCCTCAATGCTTGAGTAGCTATGGATGCTTCTGTATAAAATTCTTATCCTCCCATGTGGAATCTTCAGCGGATAAGTTCTTCCACTTGATGAGATACTATGAAATGGATTGTTTTCGTAGTTGTCAAGTTCTTGTTTCTATGACTGCTTCTGGTTCTAATATATTTTTTCCTTCCTCATCAAGTTCTAGCAATATAGTTTGACGTAGGAGCTTTTCGTCTATAACCTTCTTTAAACATGAAACATGGAAAACAAGGTTCACTCGAGAAGCTGCAGGAAGCTCCAATTTGCATGCCATAGTACCAATCCTTTGCAACACATTGTACGAACCATAATACTTTGGTGACATTTTGTTATCCTTCTTATCTTGCTTGAGGGACATTTGTTTATATTTTTGTAGCCGTAGTAATACCCAATCACCTACATCAAAACTTCTTTCACTGCGATGTTAATCTACCTGTTGTTTCATTCTATTTTGCACTGACGCGAGGTTATCCTTTAAGAGTTGGAGAACTTGTTGTTGATGCTCGATGTGATGTTTCACTGCTTAAACCTTAGAATTTTCTCTTAAATATGATGTAATAGGTGGCGGTTGATATCCATAAAGTGCCATAAATGGGGTCATTTTTGTTGCAGTATGGAAGTAAGTGTTATACCACCATTCAGCCAGAGGCAACCTTTTGACCCATTCTGTTTGTTTATCATATGCAAAGAAACAAAGATATCCTTCCAAACATTTGTTTACTATCTCCATTTTCCCATCAGACTGTGGATGATGAGATGAGCTATCAGCTAACTGAGTACTAAGACTAGAAAATAATTATGTTCAAACATTTCCTGTAAAAATGGGATCTCTATCACTTACAATAATCTTTGGGTTTCCATGTAGCTTTTGAATTTTTTCCATACATGCTATAGAAATTGTATTGGCTTTAAATGGATGTGATAATGCACAAAAGTGTGCATACTTGGTAAGTCTGTAAACTACCACCATGATGACATTCTTTCCCGCGGACTTGGGTAAACCTGTGATAAAATCCATTGAAACCTCCTCCCAACATTGGCTTGGAATGGATAAAGGTTGTAATAGACATGGTGTCTTAATTGTTTTAGCTTTATCTTGTGGTCCCTTACATGATATCGGTTAACCACCTTATTTATTACTATGGCCCATCCCATTATTACATTATTACCTTGGGTACCTCCCTTTGTACCCCATATTACCCCCCCTAGGTATATAACACACAAACTTTTGAATATCTGATTTAAGGCCATCCCAAAAAAGATTCCTTCTTAACCCTGTGGTAAGTTTTTAAAAATCCTTAGTACCCTCCTATGGGAGAAGCATGCAATTCCAAAAGAATCTTTTGTTTGAGTTGGGAATTCTTACAGATGCATAAGCGATCTTTGTACCATAACAAATCATTTTTCCAGCTAAATGTATTAGATGTATTGGAATATTATTGTAACTTTTGAATAAGTTCCCACACTTCTTTGTCATTCTTCCATTCCTCCCTTGCTTCATTTATCCAATCTGGTTGGATAATAGAAATGGCACACAACAATGCTTCCACATCCTCATCCTTTCTTGAGAGTGCATCTGCCACCACAATTTGCTTCCCTTTTTTGTAGATGATTTCAAAGTCATAACCCAACATCTTTGTGACCCACTTTTGTTGCTCTTTAGAGGATAATCTTTGTTCTAAAAAGTATTTAAGGCTATCATGATCCGTTTTTACCTTGAGTGTCTTCCC